>JACEGR010004146.1:0-91714 GCA_014170235.1 Listronotus bonariensis
AAAAAAACTAGTTATTAGAGAATTATTGTACAGTGAAATAAGGCCAGGCACTTATAATACCGGCCTTATTTTTGACATCTGAGCTTGCGCAGATGCAATGTAGGATAAGGACTCCCTTAATAAGTATAGTGCCTGGCTTTATTTATGTCGGTTCTAGGTCGTGCCTTATTTTGGTCTTATTTTAACTTCTGAACTGTTCGTCTAACCGATCGGCTGCCGACACAAAATCGAAAAGTTTTTAGAAGTAAAAATACTTAAAACCTTGCTTTTTCAAATGTATTTCTGTAATTGTGTTAAACAAATCCCTACACCACAAAACAATAAAGAAAATCCACTAAAATTTTTCCCCTTTTTTAGGTTAATGGTACTGTCAACATGATTTGCAATAATTCTAAATTATGGGTACAAGCACTATTTAAATTAGGCCGGTATTATTAATTTCCGAGCTTAATAAGGCAACTTGCAATAATTCTCTATTGATTTGATTGCATGGGCTACCGCAAAATTTTGGATGTAAATTATGAAAATTGGGAATTTTGTCGTTGTTTGTGAAAACAAAACCACAGTATTATTTATTGTTAAAAAGCTAAATTATTATTTAACAAATATACAGGGTGCTCTATTAAAAAAATAACATTAGTAAATATTTTCCAAACAATAATATTTGGAAAAATTCTCACCACGCCAGTGGAGTCTAGGTAGAAAGTTGTATAAGAATCCGTTATTACCTTTTTGATAGGTTATCAGCCAACTGAGATACAGGGGTACCTGAAATGTAAAATATTCAAAATGGCCCTAGAGCTCAGAAACTAAGATGACTATGATGGCTTTAATTCACAAACAAGTAACTCAGGTTCGCGAAACCGCAAGGATTTTTAAAATACCACGCCGTTGTAACCAAAACGGGACACCCTGTGCAATATGATCCATGCGAATAATGGCTTTATGTTTTTATTTATAATTTACCCTGTATACTTGATTTCGCGAGTCACCTAACATTTAATAATTCCATCATGCAATTAATTATTGAATAATTATTTTTAATTCGTTAGCAATTTTTTAAACTTATACATAATTTAATATTAAAAATAAAAATGGAACAATATATTAGGTAATATCAAATAATCCTAATAAAAAAGTAAAAAGTTGCATTTTAAACAATAAGCCATCCCAAGTAAAACACTACAGCTTTAATAAATATTTTTTTATTTTTCATTTTCAAAACTTAGATTGCAAGTTGATGTGAATAGCGACAGGCGTCACGAAGGTAAAACGTCGAGGCCTGCTATTATAGTCCTTATAATATAGCTTGGTATGACATTCGCGCATATTATATGCTAATGAGTGCAGCCCGAATATAGCATAGTTGGAAAACGCCGCGTCAATAGCGAATGCGGTTTGTTCCTTTAATAGTCTTTTCTTAGATGAAATCAGCTAGAAAGGTATGTCTTTATGCCTTTTTGCTTTTCATTTTTAAAAAGATTTTGTTACTTTTATAGAAAAACAATGCTTTTAATAGGAAACTCATGTTCCTGTATGTTTTACACAAAACTGACCCCCCTTTGCGAGGCTCAAATTTCAAGCCAAACTTACTGGTGAAAACCGCAACTCGCTATCTTGCGTCGTTTACTCGCTACAGGGTGTTTTTCAATTTCTGGCATTTTCTTTATTCCTTCATAACTTTTTTATTTATAAAGATTTTTAGTTCTGTAAAAACATTTTTACAGCAACTTTTCTTGCAATTTCAAATATGCTTTTGTTTTTTTCTAAGATGACGAATTTTTGACTTATTTATTTATTTTTGGAATTTTTAAATGGAACACCCTGGTATATTATTTCAATTTTAAAATGAGCAAAAAATTACCGTTTCAAAATGTATCACACTTTGTATTTATTTTCAGCCGTTTCTGAGATAAATGGCTTTTTATGTTTTTAATTATTCATATTGGGTAGAAAGTAGGCCATGAAAGGAGCAAACATGTTTATTACTTTAAAAATCCTAACTTAACTTATGTATTTTATAAACTTTAAAAGCTATATATGTTTATCCAATAAAAATATTTTTGTCAAATTTAAAACCATTAAAACAACCAAGATACTTTATATAATAAATGCTCCTAATTTATCTGTTATATTTTATTTACTGCTATACCGCAAAATTACTAACCTTTTTATAAATAATTTAATAATTTAAAGAAGAGTTAATTATTTTATTAATGTCTTGCCCTAAGAACTTTTGAGCATGTTTCAAATATCAGGCCAATATTTTATATCTAAAATAATTGCAGAAAACAACACTATTTTCCATTATGCAGGTAAGCAATAGGAAAACAAATGCAAGCTTCTGACTTCTTAAGATGGCTAACACGTTGTTGCTTATTAAAATGTACGAAAATGAAGAAAAATATGATATGTTAAAATGTTTTATACAGTGCGATGAAAATGTTGAACGTGCCGAAAATTTGTATTTAACTAGTATCCGGAAAGACGACAACCGCATAATACTATATTTTATAGGTTTAGGAACAATTTATTAAATTATGGCAGCTTTATCAACCGAGGCCAAGAATTATGAAAGTCAAAGAGACCGAGAGTTGGAAGAAACCAGTTTTGGGAGAAATTGAAAATAATGGACATAAATCAGTAAGGCGTTCTGGAGGGAAGTTACTGGGTGCAAGAACATAGCCGGAGACGTATCTTTAAAAAAAACATAAATTTGAAAGCCTCTTCGAACAAGAAAGGCTCACATACCCAGGCCCTACTTTCTGAGGCCTTCTGAACACATCGCATAAGATTTAGTAGATGAAGTCTTCTGCTCAAATGTCAGGAAAACTCCAGACCCTTCCAATCAACCGCAGTTGGACTGACGAAAGCGTGTCAATTAGTAGTTCTGGAATTTTAATAGATACAACAGTTACACCTGGGCACGAGATGGTCCACATGTAACCGGGTAGAAGCGGTTAATCAAGGAAGATATAGTTTTAACGTGTGGGCGGGACTCTTAGTGTGCAGGTTGGTTGGCCTCTTGCATCTATGATCGTATTCTGAATACACATGCTGCTTCCTGGAAATCCTAGAACAATTTATTGAACCATTGACAGATAAGTTTGCCACTGGCTGGTAAGGGCGTTAACATTTTTTCTCAACAAGATCGTGCACCGCCACATAATTCCAGAATTGTTACAAATTTGGATCAAAATTTGGCGACAACTGGCTGGGCAATCAAGGTCCAGTCCATTGGCCAGCCAGGTCACCAGACCTGACCCCGATGGATTTTTTTATGGGGCAAGATAAAGGATTTAACATTTCACCAGAACCATAATTCAAGGCAGGAACTAGAAGCATCTTTACTCGAAGCATTTAATTCCTCTCAATATTGAAATAATAAATGCAGCAAGGCAGAGCACACGGTTCACATGACAGATGTGCGTACGTGAAAACGGCAGGCAATTTGAACATTTATTATAAGTAAGTAAATTAGTAGGTTTGTTTAAAAAATGTTTTTAATAAACATGTTTCCTCCTTTCGTGTTGCCAACTTTTCTACCCAATATAAATAATTAAAAACATACAAAGCCATTTATCCCAGAAACGGCTGAAAATAACATGACAAAGTGTGATACATTTTTGAAACGGTAATTTTTTGCTCATTTTAAAATTGAAATAATATACAGGGTGTTCCATTTAAAATTTCCAAAATAAAATAAATAAGTCAACAATTCGTCATCTTGAAAAAACAAAAAGCATATTTGAATCGCAAGAAAAAAGTTGCTGTGAAAATGTTTTACAGAACTAAAAATCTTTATAAATAAAAGTTATGAAGGAATAAAGAAAATACCAGAAATTGAAAAACACCCTGTAGCGAGTAAACGACGCAAGATAGCGAATTGCGGTTTTCCACCAGTCAAAGTTTGGCTTGAAATTTAGACTCCTCGCAAAGCGGGGGCTGCCTTTGTGTAAAACATACAGGAACATGAGCTTCCCTTCAAAGAGTCATACTGCCACGATTTTTGTTAATTTTTACGTAATTTTTTTCATTTGTAATTTTATTAATTTATACATTAATAATGTAATTATAAATTGGTAATATGGCCTATTACCCATGGCTATTATGGTCGTTTAAATGTGCATAAATCCGATAATTTGTATATGATTTCGACAACCCCAATTTCTAAATATGACTCTTTGCCAAGGTTATCATTTTTTAGTCACATATTAGTATAAAAATTCAAGATATGGATTAATTCCAATATTGACTTCTCAAAGCTCCTACGTCACAAGTTTTGCTTTAAAAAATTGCTTGTCGTGTGCTAGGTATTATTAGTTTTATGTTCTGCAATGAGTGCTTAGGTATCAATTGCTAGAACTCTGATAAAACTGAGATATTGGAAGAGGATAGTAAAGCTGAGGAAAAAATAGATGTTGAAATTGATTTTTTTTTGAATTGTCACTAAATAAGTTGATTTTTATTTAGCAACCTATCTACCTCATTGCACAAGAAGAAAGTTATGACGAGAAATTAAGGAAATTTACGTATAAATTATTATATATCGTTGCAGTATCACACTTTGACTAACCATATTTTGTTAAAAATTAACCTTAGCATTTTTGCAATTCACAATTTAAAAGATAAGAAAATAGGCTTTTTTTTATTTTGCAGCATATATACGTATACGCACAAATAAAAAATTAAAACGAGAAATTAAAAGATATACGTAAAGATTGTTGAAAGTAGAAAATTTGAAGAACCACATCTTACTCATAAATAGTCTAAGAGCCTCGTAGTATAGACCATTTTTAAGGTTATTGTTTTTCTTTCAACTGAATATAATCAATATATATCATTGCCTTTACCTAAAACTGCGTAGAAAAGAGTTACAGAACATTGTTTGCGAAAAAAAAGGTAAAATTGTCGAAAAATGGTGTAAGTGGCAAACTTTAAAAATACGTTTCTCGAATACCATAAACACTAAAGATTTCTAGTTAGCGTCATTTTATGGAGGAAAACAAAGGTTCTTTTTCTATAACCCAACGCCTATACCTAAACCCCAATGGAAAAAGTTATAGGGCAAAATACAAAAAAAAAAAAAAAATCGTTCTTCGTGGTTTTTTTGCTGTGTTGTTTGAGCATGTTTTTATTAAAAATTACTTTTTATTAATTTGGCAAGCGGTATTCAATGAAGAATTTAATTTCCTACAACCGTTCTATTGACTACTACCTATAAAAATGCGTAGTTTTTGACCTAACCTCAAAAAACTGAAATGGGACTGTTTTCACCCCGTTCTCAAAAACGCACCTCTCTAATGGTAGCACTCCGCGGTTTTTAATACTTGGGGGACAATTTACCACATGAAATATTAAAACTTCTTAAACGTTGTAGTTCCCTTTTAAAGTCCATATTTAATAGCCTCCAACTGGTGAAGAAAAAAATAGGGTGTTTCTTTTAAAGAAAAAAAATTGTGTTATAACTTTAAAATTAAAGTCGACTTTTTCGTCAAAATATTACAACTATTTAGCAACAATTATTTAAACATTTACATTTTGGTATTATTTACCTTTAATAATTAGATGTATAGTTTATATCATTATTAAAGCTGTCGGTATGCTCCTCCAAATGTGGTGCATTATTTTTAGGTACTTATTACCATTTAGAGGTCCCATGTAAAATAACTTGTTAAATGGTATTTGCGTCTGTTTTTAGCCAAGGCACACACCAAAAATAGGCGAACTTCTTGTAAATATTTTAGGCAAGTTAGAGATCTAGGTTATAATTTTTACGAGCAAACTGACAAAATTGCAAAACTGTGATCCTTAACCTGAATCGCGTATCATACATTTTGATGTTAGGGAGATGTTGACTTGACGCTTTTAAAAAGTTTGGAAAATGCTTCGTTTTTTATAAAGCTATTAACTTGTTACTTATTTAAGATAATAACGAATAATTTTTATGTAACCAAGCGAACTGACCTTAGACCTTAATAAGGCGCGGAAATAATTTTACAGTAATTAACCGAGTTAAGACTTTTAAACCTACTTTTTTAAAAATATGTACTATAAATACGTGTTAAGTACTAAATATGCATTCATTAAAATTGTTTTAGCTGTACAGGGTGGGCAATTAAGCGAGTACCGCGGCTGTATCTCGGGAACTATTTATCGTTCGGCTTCCGGAAAAAAAATCTTTGGTACATATGGCTAAGAAGAATTGCTGAAAATTATTTTTGAAATTATAAGTCGAACGCTAGGGGCGTAGCGGTAGCCACAAAATAGAAAAAACGGTTTTTCTTAAAAATATTTCCTTTTAACTTATATTACATATAGACTATTGACAATTTTGGAAAAATTAAAAACTTTTTCGTATAACGCATTTTTCTCTGTATTGCGGAATAAGGCGTGGGAAAAGGGACGAATATTGATAAAAAAATAAAAAACTTCGGTGTTACTTAACCAATTTCAATAAATTAGTCTCGTTTGAAAGAGCATTTAGAGGCGGCTTTAATAAAGTATTAATATCACCAGTTTATTGTTGTTTCTGGTCTGTAGATGGCGCTTCTTGACAAAGTTGCAATTATTTGTGACATTTCTAAAAAATTTAAATGCAATGATATTTCTTTCTTCAGATCAAAACATAGAGTGTTAAAAAACATGAAAAACGGTGAAAAGCCCAAATCAATGTTGTTATCTGTTGAATAAAAATAGATGTTAATTACTAAAAACTGTCGCAGCAATGCTTTCAAACTTATGACCACTAATTTTTTTATAATGTAGTATTATAAAAAGAAGTCAAGAGATTAAATTTGTTACAAACTAAATGGGGATTTAAAAGACATATATATATATATATATATATATATATATATATATATATATATATATATATATATATATATATATATATATATATATATATATATATATATATATATATATATGTATATGCTAATACGTTGATTACATTTTCTTCGGTTCTGGCATTAAGCTTCTAGTGGTACGTAATCGTTGCACCAAGCATAGAAAAACCCTTTTGTGGTAATGAAGCCGGTTTAGATAACGCAATGCATACTCAATTGTAGCTATTGGTTCATTTTGATAGCATTCAAAATAAACAGCAATCATACCTACAGCTTCTTCATTCGTAAAGGGCATTTTTACTAAATAAATTAAAGTTTAAAACAGAAAAAAACTCATAATAAGTCACTTGACGCTGCTTTCCAATATTGTTTCTTTTTAAGCCTGCTTAAGTTTTGAAACCCATGGAACTCAGAAATCGAGGTTGTTCGTCGAACGAGTAAAAATGATATGCATGTGGTTTTTATATTTCCTTATGCCGGCATTTTTTAGAAAAATTATCTGTTTAAAAAACCCTTTGCTATTCAGAACTTAAAAATATATATTTTGTACAATTTAAACTGAAAAGAATTATTTTGAACATACACTGTCTTTATAAACTACTTTTAGAATAATAATTTTGAGTTTTTATAAGAGTTTAGTTCTAGATAGATAATTCCGTTTAAAAATTGTCTGTGTTATCTATTTCTTGGCTGATATCGATAAAAAACAAACAAATGCCATTTAATTTAAGCCATGTTTGTGACTTTTTGTAGTGTCATAAAAAGATTCTGCCGACATTTATAACAAATAGCCTAAAAGTGTTTTCGAGAGTGATTTAAATTAGTGGTCATAAGTTTGGAAGAACTGCTACGACAGTTTTTAGTAATTAACATCTTTTTTATACAAATCTCTAAAACGGATAACGATGCTGATTTGGAGTTTTCACCATTTTTTTAATGTTTTTTGATGCTCTATTATATGATCTAAAAAAGAAATCATCATCATCAATCATCAATGCATCTAAAATTTTTGGAAAAATCGCAAAAATTTGCAACTTTGTCAAGGAGCGCCATCTACAGACCAGAAACAACAATAAACTGGTAATATTAATACTTTATAAAGGGCGTCCCTAAATGCTTTTTCAAACGAGACTGAGTTTATTAAAATTGGTGAATTAAGTAACACGGAAGTTGTTTATTTTTTCCAATCAATATTCGTCCCTTTCCCCACTCCTTATTCCGCAATATAGAGAAAAATTCTTTTTACAAAAAAGTTTCCTAATTTTTCTCAAATTGTAATAAACCTATATGTGACATAAGTTAATGGAAAACATTTTTGAAATACCGTTTCTTCTATTATGTGGCTACCATTACGCCCCCTACCGGTCGACTTAGAATTTTAAAAATAATTTTTCGCAATTTTTCTTGGCCTTATTTAACAAAGATTTTTTTTTGTAAGACGTACGATAAATAGTTCCCGAGATAAAGCCGCGCTACTTGCTTAATTGCCCACCCTGTATATAAAAATACAAACACATCAAAATAATTTGGTAGGCTTAAATGCGTAAGTTAAACAGTTTCAATATCGATATCTCTTGATTTTGTTTTTGGACCAGGAAACACTTTTATTATATTACATACTGTTGTTTTTGATGTTGTGCTGTCTACACCAATTTTATAAAAGGAACTGAGAAAAATAAAATACTGCGTCGGATAATATATTAAATAAATAATTGTCAGTTAAGCCAAAACTAGCAAAAAGAAATTTAAAGTTCAAAAAATAAAGTATTAAGCCCGAAGTGCATAAAAATAATACAGAAATAAAATAAGAAAAAAATATTGTGTTGGCCTGGTATACAATGTCTCCACTTAGAACTCTTTGCCGTGTTTTGAATAGAAGTAAAAATTTTCAAATAATGATAATAATAATAATTTTAAACTTAATTCAAACTCTGGTAACTTATTAATGTACTAAACATTTATTTATGCACTAAATGCTTAAAACTCAATATTTTCCCGTTTTATACAGTATTTAGGTAGTACTACGTCTGTAGTTAAGAAACAAAGCCGAAAAAATATTTTTAAGGTACCTACGAGTAGATGGTTCTAAATTAATACCGTAATAATTGTTAACGGCTGTGTATCGTACGATGTTTTATTTTATACTGTGTTGTATTAAAAATAAGATAAACTTAACGGTTTGTCATATTATGCAAATACCACCTCTTCTACGAGTAAAGAAGAAACCCTATAAGGTGGAAAACGGCATGTACAGGGTTTTTATTTATATTTTGCCACTTAATTTTAACTATAACCAAGAAGGATAGGAAAAATCGTCCTGTATAAAAGTTTCATGTTTTTTAATCTATTATTGTTGGAGAATAAAAAGAAACAAATGAACATCAAAAACTGAAGAGAAATGAGGAGGTACATTTTTTTAATGGAACACCTTGTAAATTATGTCCCCATTAAAAAGATCTTGTAAAAGAAATTTCATAAATACCAAATTTAATATATCTATCTTTAAAAGTTTCGGAAATATGGCCATATAAATTTGGAAATAATTTACAACATCTACAGTCTCACGTTAGTGCCGGTAGGTAGGTATAATGAAAATTATATTTACTATTTTTCAGATTTAAGTGATCATATTTCGAAAACTATTAAACACAGATATATTAAATATGGTATTTTTGTAAAAGTCTTAAAAGATCTTTTTATTGATGATATAATATACAGGGTGTTCCATTTAAAAAAGTTAACCTCTTTATTTTTCTTGAGTTTCTGACGTTCATTTGTTCCTTTTTTTATGCTGATAAGATAAAAGATGAAAAAATATGAAACTTTTATACGGGACGTTTTTTCCTATCGTTCTTGCTTATAGTTACAAGTTAGTGGCAAAATATAAATGAAAACTCTGTAACAAGAATACTACTTCTTTGGCGTACTTCTTGGATATCTTCAAAAGATGAATTCTGCAAATATGCGGAAAAAATATTCGTTGCTAAAGTCTGTGCTGAGGATAAAAAAGAAGCCGACATTTCAAAATATCCAAAACAGACGGATTTTTTAATAGTAGGGGAGCTCACGATGCTAATTGGAAGTTTACTAGAGCGTTATAGAGACATATGGGGTAGCAAAATTTAGATGATAAGAAGAAAAAATGTAATATAATATCCCGTTTCATCGGTAGGATAAGCGGCCCTGGATTTTTAAATATGTTAAAAATACTGTTATTATTTTCGCTGGTGAAAATCATTCGGATTCGTATTATATCGTTTTCGTTATCCCTAAATTATTTTCTTTAAAATAATAAAAAAAAGCCACGCGCGAGGATGTCAGAATGACTTTATTTTATAACTTTGTAGCCCTCTGCTTTCTTTATGTGAGTCCTAAATTGTTAGATTAGTGTAACATACACTGTTTACCATGTAATTAACTAACCCTTTCTTAATCTCACGCGTTTAAAAATGTCTGTTGAATACATTTTTATTTTTTACTATCGACCTTGTATATTTAGTAATATTTTGTGGAGGTACTTAACCGGATATTTTAATCTGTTGCGCTGTAGTAAATCCCGAAATCTTCCTCTTGGGCTCCTTTACTATAAAAAGCAAGCAGTCAGTCATCAGGCAAATAAATTAAACGTATTAAAAAGAGAAGGAAGTCATTGTGAGTAAGGTAAACAACTTATATTATATGTATACTAAATCTCAATTAATTACATAAAAATACATTTATTTTTGTAAGTTAAAATTTCATTAATTTGACATTTAGTTTTAAAACATTTTCATTATTGTTAGAAGTAATCGCAATGATGGACATTGCTGGTGGTTACCGGCGAGTTATAGGTACAATATAGCTCTAAAATTGAATATATGTTCTGTATTGGTTTGGCGGATTCATTAAACAGATGATATTTATTGGGGTATACGCCAAGTCAGATTAAAATGTAATGTCAAATAAAAAATATGTATAACAAAACCCCCAACAAAAAAATTAAAAAAGTGACTAAAAAACTAAAAGTCGACGTTATGGTGGCAAGTCTGCCACCGTTGTAAAATTAAAGTTTATACAAATAAAAATTACCGTTTGTTTAGGTTTAATATTTTAAAATTTTTAACCTTCTTCAGGAAACTCTAAAATATCTTTGACACTACATGTCAAATATTACTGTTTTAAAGGTGGTCTGCCTATACACCATTTCAAAACATACCCTATACAAATAACAAGAAAATATACATGGACTATAACAAAAAAATATTTTTGCCACTTGCCACATTATTTCAATTTTTTTGTTAATAATATATTTTTTTAATTATAACGTAGACACTACTGCTGTGTAAATGAGTTCCTAATTAATGATGTAGTTAAACTGTCCGTATAGATTTAATTTTAGAAAAAGCTTACATGATAAAATATGTTTTGTTTCTTTGTCCAATATCTATGTGGATCCTTTGTTTTAGCTATTGCTTTTTTATTATAAAAAGATGCCAAAATTAAAAAAAAAACTAAAACATACTAACATTTTCACAAAGAAGTATTGTTTTAGAATAATGAAGTTTAATAATTAAGGGTTAAAAAGAACGAGCAAATAACTCTCTGCTTTTTTAGAGGTAAGATAAATAAATTTAAAAAAATACTAAAACATAAAAATATTTTTATAAAGAAGTGTTTTTTAGAATAGTGAAATTTAATATTCCAGTAAAAGGATACGAGCAAATATCTAAATCTGTATTTTTTTTAAAGTTGTATATTTACATGATATATGTGTATTGATCCTAATCATATTCTTCTATCCATTAGCATAATTTTGAATTATTATTATTATTACTTTAAAGTACATACATACATATATTTTAGCCATGATCATTAGTATCGCTCGAAATTCTGGGTTAGTTCGTTTTATCAACTAGTAAGCAAAACTAATATCTAGTAAGTACTTTTTTTTGTGAATTAAGATGAATAAAATCAAATCTTTTTTATCGTTAAATAAAATGTTGATTATTGGTTTTTCAATTACTTTCATTTTAATATTTCAATTAGATTTAGACAGGACTGGACTTACCGGACTTTTTCCATAATACTGTGTGGGGTGCAAAAAATCTGATTTAGCTACAATTAAGCTAATACGTTTTCCTTGTAGACAAACTATGGGAAATAGTTCAGTTAAAGCGAATCTGTCAACAGTTTGAGGGTTTAGAAATTATAGTTATTTCTGATAAATAATGCTCCCCATAAAGCATGTCTTTTGAAAATCATAAATGTGAGGTTACCATGGATACTGAGTTGGCCAAACTCAACAGTAAATTTAATAAAAATAGACGTATTAGCCTCATTGTAGATAAAATTATTTTTTTGCAACGAAGTTTAATGCATTATTTTGGTCCTGTAAGTCCAGTCCTGTTAAAATCTACTTGACCATCCTATATACCTACTAGACCCTTAAAATTGAAAAAGATGGGCGCAACAGATAAAGAGTTGTTATTAGTTAAAAAGTGTGCATATTTAATTTGGCCTAAACTGTATGTATTGATCTTGCTTCTTTTCTACTATTTATTACCATAATTTAAATCATTATTTACATATATTTTTGCCTTGGTCATAAGTATGGCTCGAAATTCTAGGTTAGTTTGTTTTATTAATTAGTCAGCAAAACTAATATCTAGTAAGTACTTTTTTGGGTATTAAGGTAAATATAATCAGTGTGTACTAATCAGATTCACTCCATCAACTAGCTTTTTCTCGTTGAATAAAAAGTTGATTAAGTTCAATATTCTAATTAGCAATTTTACTTATTCAAAATGACTTTAGAACAAGATGCAGTAATCTCCATATACTTAAAAGAGTATAGGTAGAAAGGCTGTATAATAAATTTTCTATCACTACCTTTTTATCTTATTTTAAGTCTTCTTATACGGGTGCAAACTTCTTGTGTTGTTTACAAGACTGGCGAACCAAAGAAATTGAATTTCCATTATTATGTACACCAGTAGAACGGGTTGAAACTCCATCGTCTGTAAATTATACGAACTACAATATGTAGTTGGATAGTCAGACTTCTTGGGTGAATATTACATGCCAGCGGCTTGAGGGCGGGTGCGGGGCAGGGGGCCGCCTTCTCCTAATGAAGCGGGCTCACCTTGCCTATAAATTACGGCCGACTCCATGTTATAACGGTTTGATATGGCCAAGATAAGCACTTACATCGCAACGGGGGTGCCCTCCCGTTGCGAGCGCGCCGTTCACTCTAATCAACTTTAAAACCGAATAAAATATACAGCCAGAGCCTACTTGGTCGACGCGGCATGTAAAAACAAGACGGACCACGGTGCGGGGGAAGCAGGGGGTGAAAGGCTCGCTGATGGCGGACGGAGGGTTCCCCGCGATAATTAAAATTTTAATAGTTAAGGCAGGAAAGCGCTTAATTACTTTTTTAAAATTGGGTAAATAAATAATTTTTGGGTAGGTGGGTTAATATTTATGCGTCAAGGTCGTCGTCCTTTTTACTTTTTAAATTGTAAACAGGTTCACTGTTTTTAACTTTAAAATTATTAGCTCTGGATTTTTAATCTCAGGCTAAAGGGTATTGTTTACGAAGTTATAAAATGTAAGATTTATTTTCATTACTTTTCTTGTTTAAGGGGGTGGTTCTGATCTTACAGTTTTTCATAAGTTTGATAAAATGTACAAGGCTTAAAATATTGGATTGTAAAATGTGTGAAAGAAAAATAAATGTGCTAACTTGTCTAAAAATAATACACCTTATTGGTATACACCAGGTTAAGAGAGACGTTTACAATAAAAATATTTTAAAAATTATAATTTAAGAGTTAACAGGATATATGTCAAAATGCACAAGCAAATAACGTATTAAATAATTACCAAAGACGAAACTAAACAGGGGCCCTATTCCACTGTTCATAAGAGCCTTTTTGTTTGCGTTTTATTATTTTTTTCTTTATTTTCTCTAGGCTCTTATGAAAACAAAAAGGTCTTCGTTCATCCATAGCCACCTTCGCAAACTGGCGGACAACACCGCATTAAAATATGACAGATTTGTCAAAGTCAAGCAAACTTTTTATCTCATTCAAACACATAAATATTAAATTATTTCTGTTTTATTATCAATGTTAAAATGATATTTTTCTCTGTAAACAACATGTTGAACATGATATGGATTATTACCTAGTAACTGTGTTATTTATCAAGAAGTAAGGTACCAAAAAGTTAAGTAAAAATAACCTTATAGGTATTTATATTGTTTTGGTTCCAAATTTTTGTTATTTTTAGCTTTTATCAGAGACTGGTAGAAACATCCAGCCATATAAACAGCATAATTTGTTACTACAACTAACTAACTACAAATGACACGGCAGGTAACCCTAGAAAGACATGACATTGTTGATGTCTTCTGGCACGGTCCTAAGGGATATTCGTAGTCGTCTAGAATCCTACAAATAAAATTAATATTATTAAATAAAAAATTAAAAAACAATCAACTAGCAATAAAAGGTTTTGATAATTTACTCTTTGTTTAAAATCATATAAGTATCAAATGTTTTTACTATCTTTGGGTATTTATATCAACTAACAATTGATATGTATTAACAATTTATAGTAATTGTCTCCAAAGTGGGAGCAACTACGGTTTTGACCAAAATTGGTATACAGGGGTTTTTGGGGCCCTGATCACGAATCCTGAACAAAATTTTTAGTCGTAAATATTTCGTTTTTGAACTATCCATCATCAAAGTTAAAAATCGAAACATCCTTATTTTTACTATATTCCCCCTTTTTTTTCACAAAATTCTTGATATAACACTAAATCGGCACATAATATTTTACTTACCTGTAAAGTCTTTTTAAAATCTCTTTTTTAATAGATTTATGCCTTTTTTGTATTAAATTAAAAGATTTATTTTAAATCAAGTCACTTGTGACCACATCTGTGACAGCTTAAAGTGTATGCATAGTTGCGGCATTAAGGGGTAAAATAATTGCAACTTGACGAAAAAAACGTGTAAAATAAATAAAAAACAGGTTTTTAAAAGTTGTTTATAAAATATTGTATTCCCATTTAGTGTTATATTAAGAATTTTGTGCAAAATGAGGGGGAATATACAAAAAAGAAGGAAACTTCATTTTAAATTTTGATGATGGATATTTCGAAAGCTAAATGTCTCCGACTAAAAATTTGTTCGGATTCGGGATCAACGCCCCAAAAGCCCCTGTACAGCAAATTATTTGGTCAAAATCGGAGTTGGTCCCACTTTCGAGACAATTACCCAATTTGCATAAATAAGACACATATACAGACATTATATATTACCTTTTAAAACTAACAAAGAAATTGACCATAAATGTTTTTTCTTAATATAAGTTTACTTTAGTTTAATACTTACCTTAAGTGTTTTTAAATGTAGTTTGCTAATATCCATTTCCAGTTTTTGTCCTAATCAATGACATTTTGTCCTAATCTAACATTTTGTACAAGTACCCAACACTCAATAAAGGCCTTCTTTTAGAAAGTATAAATGAAAGATGGTATAAATGTTATATGCAATAACTTGTTAGATAGTTACTTTTTCAAAGCAATAAGTAATTTTGCATAGATTTTCTTTTCAATCTACATATGTTTTGAAAACTGACATTTTCATTTTACTCCAAATGAGCTTCAGGCTAACGCTTTCACGCACTTTTGCGCCGGCGGAGCTGCAGGTATCGCTTCACGAACCCTTTTTGGTTATAGGTTATGTGATTAAGGAACTATTTTGCTTACAAATGATTATTCTGGCTGCGGAGGACCATGTTAATTATTTATTTGCTTCTTGTATTTCAACTAAACTGTATACTTTGTTTTTAATAGCTTAGTTAACTGATTTTTTCAACTTTAATTTCACATTAAAGGAATTTTAGGTTATGTAGTGACTTTGAATTTTGTCAGATGTCGGATGGTAATACAGATTTCTGTTTTATGACCGCCTGTTTTGAAAAACAAGTGAAGGTTATACGCTTCCGGAACGTATACGTTCAGCGAACGAATGAGTTCAATTTAGCAGAATTGAGCCTCGGAAGTTTGCATTCCAGCATTTCTACAAATTGAAAATTTACCTTTTGTTTTCTATTGAAGTTCAATCCCAAATGATATCCAATGACCTACATGTAGGACGCTATTAAACTTTTCAAACTTTAAACAGAAAATAGCAGTATTCAAGTTATTGCCGCTTAGTTTACGATATTAATTCGTAAATGATGGTTTGCAATATGTATTTTAACTAGAGTATTAGTGTTTGTAATCTATAATCTTTAGGGTTCTCAGAAATGGCGGTATTTACTGTCAACTTTGCACAATAATTTATTTTTTGTTTTTTATCATCGACGAATATACAATTGTATTATGTAAAAGTTTTCTAAACAGTTAAATTAAACGATTTATAAATAGTTTGGTTGGGTATTTCTACTTAGTTCCTTGTATTTATTATTTAAAAGTTTGAGGCTCTAAATACAGTAGATTGGGAATATACGATAATATTACCCTTGTAAGTTTTGTTTTAAGGTGTTTAACTATACATAAAGCTTTGGCATTATTAAAGGATAAGATAACGCTTTGTAGGAGTAAGTACTTAACAGATAAAGATTCAGGTTAAAAACAACTTTGATGTAAACAGTTACCGGCATCAAAAATCCGTAAAAAGTAAGGCAGAGTCATTTTTATCATACAATTTACCTAGCAACATTGACGACTGAAATGCAATAGATAAAGTGCATTTGGCTTAGCTTATAGTAAAAATAAAAATCAGTGTTTAAAAGCCAAAAAAAGGTTACATTAACCAATGCATGCTTTAAAATTTTATAGGCGGAGCCGACCTTTCTGATTATTCCCTTAAATATGTAGTTCACTGCACTGACGTAGCTGTTTTATTTTGAACGGGGTCTACACGTTTTATTGTTTGAGATAAAAAAAATATTTTAAATACAAAAGTCTTAGGGTTTTATAAAAACCGCCATAATTTGCTAAAAAATAAACAAATAACAATTGAAAAGTAATAAAATAAGCATTTACTACTTAAAATGGAATACCAGGTATATTTTAAGTTAATTGGAAAGGGTTAATTTTTCTGTTTTAAAAAATATATACTTTGTCCATATTTGGACCACCAGTTATCGCAGAAAATAACTCTCAATCCTGGAAAAGTAAGCCGCTCTGATAATTACCGTCAAACACAAAATTATTATAGGACGGAGTTTTCTAATTTAGTAACTCCCTTAACATCTGCAATTTAATATATTGTAAAAAATTTAAAGAACAGAAAAACTGTGTCAAGAAAAAAGCGAACAGTTACTTAAAATGACGAAAATGACTAAATAATTTTGTCGATTTATTGTTAAAAAGTTTTATAGAACTACTTTCAGTTGGTTAAGTAAAAAATAGTAACAAATAACAATAAACGCCATTTTTTTACATACAAATATTTATAATTTTAGATAAATTTTTTAATTTAACCAAAACAATTAACAGGAAGGCCATATTTCTAGAAACAAATGAAACCAAAGCCGCCCATGTTAAATTGTCTATAGTTCAGAGCGGCTGCTTTTCTAGGATTCAGGGTCATTTTTTGGGACAACTGGTGGTCCAAACATAGACAAAATATATATTTTTAAAAACAGAAGAATATACCCCTTCCAATAAACTTAAAATATACCTGGTGTTCCATTTAAAATAACAAAGTCGATGCTCATTTGTTTACTTTGCCATTATCATTGGTTTATTTTTTAAGCAAATCCTGGCGGTTCTTATATTTTCTTTGTAATTAAAATATGTTATTATCTTAAACAATAAAGCGTGTAGACCCCGTTCAAAATAAAACCAAATACCCTGTACATAATTCTGTCAGACCCACAAACATTATTGGGGGACAATAATCTGCTTATTTAATAGAAGTATCAAAAATGTACTACTTGTACCGAATAAAATCAAATTAGTTTGCTAAAAAGGCACTTGTCACAAACCGACCATAAGGTAATTTTAAAAAGAAGCAAACAATATGTGATGCTTTTCATCAAAAAACATCACCTGATGTGAAAAAATGTGAAATAAAACTTCATGTAAAACGTTTTAAAACAAAATCTTACAAATAAAGTGTATATATATCGTCGGTTTAAGGTAAACCATTTTTAAGTTATTTATAGTAAACGTATTCATTATTTACATTTATGACTTTAAAAATCCTCTTTTTATCACAAATTTTGCATAAAAGTGTTGGTATTCTTTCCAACATCAAATGTCATTTAGTGAGTTTTACCTTTAAACCGACGATATAAGAGTAGCATACCATTTACCTATTGTCCTATATATAGGACGGCTTTTCAATTTTTTGTTAAACACAGTAATTCTTATCGTCTTATATTCTAAGAGCCAGTGGATCAGTGGATGGCAGACCGTCAGTATTTTACCAAAGCTCATATTTTGCGCAGTAACTCTAGTAGGGCTTTACTAAGTCGAATAAGGGTAACTATGATGTCACTTACGTAAGACAGGTAGCTACCTAATTTGACCAAGTTCGGCAGTATTTTACAAAAGCCGCAGTTAGGACACATTGAATAATGCGACCAAAAAAAGAATATTGGCAGACGATTTAGCTAGTAGTAATTTCGTGAAAGACATTTTAAAAATAAAAAAATGTCTGCCACAAAATTACAAGCAGCTAAATCGTCTATCAATATTATTTTTGGTCGCATTAAATATTTTAATGTGTCCAAATGGTAGCTTTGGTAAAATACTGCCGAACTTGGTCAAATTTAGGTCAAGTACGAATGCTGTAAGTTTAACACAGGAACGTCATCAACAACCAAATATCTGCACACAAAAGCACTGACTTGCCATGCATTTTTTTACCATAGGTATCTATCGGTTAATTGTAGCACAGTATAAGTACCTACCGAACTGATATCAAACTATGACGTAACGGTGTTTAATTAACATCATTTGAACTTTACCAGTCTTACCTAAGTAATGTCATAGCTACCCCGTTTGGCTTAGTGAAGCCTCATCTCAGATAAGGTAGGCATAGAAGAGTCATAGAGCATAATATGAGCTTTGGTAAAATACTGACGATCTGCCATCCACTGGCTCATAGATTATTACATGTACCGCTTTATTACAATAGCATTATAAAATATCCGACAAACATCCAAAAAACAAACTTTCCGGCAAAGCCTTATTTCTTATAAATTAATATGTCGTTTTAGTATAAAATTATAAATATCACTTTTACTTATACAGGGTGTCCGGAAATTCCGTTCGCATATTTTAAGGGTGATTCTAAACAAAAATATATGAAAAAAGTTCATATGGACATGTGTCTGGAAGTGCCTCCTAAGGGCGTTGAGACCCTTTGAAGATGGTCTTCAAAAACTGGTTTCTAATTTTTATCTCGGAAACCCTGTCAGATAGAGCTATGATATTTGGTATACGAGTTACTCTCGATAAAATCAATAATCGACACCAACTGCGTTATTGAAATTTTAAGCACAAAATTTAATTTGGCCCTATTTTTTTTTTCTTGTTAGACTTTTTTACTCTCTAATTTCGAATTAAGATGATATTTTTTACATAAAAAGGTAGTTTGAACAATTTTGTCAGACTAACAGTTTTCGAGTTAGAGTGATCCGAAGAAAATACAACTACATTTATTTAAAGTGTGTTTTATTAAGAAAGAATTAAAGTAGACGCTGACTGCCATGGAAACAATCAAAGTAATTTTTTTCAGTGTATGCTTATTAAATTGTCAAAACTGTTTAATGTTTTACATTGTGTTTCCAAAGATTTTTTTATGGCGGTGTATTCGTTCTTGGAAATGGCTGATATGCATTTCATGTACGGCAAGGCAAATGATAGTGTCCGTGAAGCTCGCCGATTATACGAAGAAGTGTTTCCCTAAAAAACATTTAATTTGCATCAATGACTCAGGGAAAACGGATGCTTTGGTAATGATCGAAGTAACTGTGGAAGTAATCGTACCACTCGGAGCCCAGAGGCGGAGGAACGAGTTTTAGAACAAGCTAATCCAGGGTCTAGTACAAGGCGAATCGCATAACAAGAAAATGTTCCAAAAAGTGTCGTATGGGAAATATTGCACGAACAACTTCTTAATCCTTATCACTTACAAAGAGTGCGACCACTTAAACCCCAAGAGTTCAATTCTGTGAATGGATGCAAAGAGAATGTCGACAAAATCGCTCGTTCCGTCGTAGAGTTTTATTCACAGATGAAGCAGGGTTTACACGTGAGGGTATTGTAAATTTTCATAATACCCATGTATGGGCAGATGAAAATCCTCATGCGCTAGTAGAAGCACAATTTCAAGATAAATTTTCGATTAATGTGTGTGCCGGGATTACAGACAACCGATTTATAGGACCTTATGTGATGCCTAACGACTCAATGGTCAAACGAATTTAGCATTTTTGCAAAATGTTCTACCAGAGTTACTTAACGATGTGCCTCTCGAAGATAGATTAGAAATGTGGTTAATGCACGACTGGCCCCACTTTAGTATCTTAGTTCGTGAATATTTAAATTAAACTTATCCTGACAGATGGATAGGACGAGGAGATCCTATGCCTTGGCCTCCTGGTTCCCCAGATCTAAATCCATTGGAATATTTTCTATGGGGTTACCTGAAAGCTTTATTCCATTCAAGGCCTATTACTAGTGTAGAACAATAATTGGAGCAACGAGTGACAGGAAAGTGTCAATACATACAAAACAAACAAGGTATTTTTGCAAGAGTGAGAGCATCCATAAGAAATCGTTTAAAGAGTTGTATTAATATGGTTGGAAGCCATTTTGAACATTTGACTTAAGTTTGACTGTTCTCAAGTTAAAACCCCCTTTAATATTTTCTTAATAAAACACACTTTAGATAAATGTAGTTGATTTCTTCTTGATTACTCTAATTCGAGGACTGTTAGTCTGGCAAAATTTTCCAAAAATACCTTTTTTATGTAAGAAATATCATCTTATTTTAATTTTAAAAAGACAAAAAGTCTAAAAAAAAAAATAGGACCAAATTAAATTGGGTTCGCTCTTGTTACAAATATAAATAATAATAAACTCTAATGTTTAGTTAATAATAAAATCAAAACAAATTGTTTACTTTAACTTTTAATGAACATAAAAAACAATTTACAAAGATAATATTATTTTGTCACTTATTAACCGCAGAGACAATATAATTATCTGTTTATAATAATAATAATAAAACACATTTGTTAGGAGTTTTATGCTTTCTCTTTTTTTATTACCTACATCATATTATCATACTTAATAAATATAAGTTTAAGCAAATAGTCTAAGATCCGGCATTAAGTAAATATACCCTTATCTGTTAATTTAATGAAATAATGCAGTGCATGCCTTGTTGATACTCTGGGTTCGTAACCCGCACTGGGTAACATTTTTTTATGTTTTTATTCCTTTGTCTGTTAGCAAAATTATGTTTATCATATTTAATTGAATTAAATCAGGCTGCTACCTAACCAACTAAGCTATTTCACCGCTGATCATTGGTTTATGCAATTAACATGTAAAAGTAACAATTATAAATAAATTAACCATTAATTAATTAATTAATATTAATTGTAGCAAACCTATGCTGGCAGATGTTGTTCACTTGCATTTACTACATTAAAATCTGTCTAGAAAATATTTTTTCAAATAATTTACAGATAGGGGTATATTTTTTTAATGCCGGATCTTGGACTAAAAGACTTAGACTTAAAGACAGCTATTAAATATTTATTTCTGAGTAAATTATTATTTTAAATGGTCTATAGTATTTATTTCATATCTGTCATATTTTATTAAATAGAAATTTTTCAAAAATAGGATATAGCAGTAAAATTAAAATTATTGTCCAGGCTGTGGAAATTTTAATATTAACCAAATACGAGGGTGTTTTTTTACCGCTGGTCACGAATCCAGAAACTTATTTTTCAGGCACGTTTTGTTTTCAAGATATTTAATATTAAAGTTAAAATCAAACATACCTTATTTTACTATATTTTGTCTTCTTTTTCCACAAAATTTTTACATAACACTATATTTTCATACAACATTGTATAATCCCTTTTAAAAAATCGGTTTTTAATTTATTTTACATCTTGTTTTCAGTAAATTACAACCATGCATACATATACTTATTTCTATAATTTACCACTTAAATTAAGAGTAATGCTTTTAAATTCATATAAAAAAGCATAAAATTATTAAAAAATAATATTTTTAAAAGGTTTTTTAAGTTAACTGAAATATCGTGTGAGGAGTATATAGTAAAAATAAGGTTAGTTTAAGTTTAATGATGAATAAATACTAAATACGAATCCAGAAGACTTTTGTATTCGTATTGCTTATTCAGTTATCATTAAACTTGAAAATTAAACTAACCTTATTTTTACTACATCAAAATCGAAATTGCGTTATATAAAATATTGTTACGCACTTTACCAGAAAATTCTAAAGAATTATGGAGAAGACTAGACTTTTTATGTTACTATAAACAGGGCGTTTTCTAATTGCGGTAAGAAAATCTAAAGGCGTATTCTTAAGCTAATTTTATCAAAATAGTTCATATAAACAAAGTTCCGGAAATGCTTTGTTTGATTTTTATTAATATTTTAATTATGCCTTATCCGATTTTAATAAAATTTGGGGGTGGTGTTTGTTAAAATGGAAAGTTATTTTAGCCCTAAACTAATTTTAGTTTGTGAGAGCAGTGATAAGACGCATTTTAGCTAATATTATTGACAAACAAAATATACGCTACTGACTTGTATGCAACTTTTATATATATTTTTTAATGTAACACATAAAAATACAACATATATTTAGGTGGTTTGCTTAGTTTTTCATTAAAAAAATAAAATCCGCAAAACTGCATTATCCTGGACTATACAAAAACATTTGGGCATTTATTTCTTTTAAGAATTGGGTGTTATAACTGCTTATTACCAATTATGTTATAACAAAAACAAATGCTTAATTAAATAACGTTTATATTTGGTATAACAAATTTAACTAGAAGAAATGTTTTAGAATGTTTTTGGTTTTTTGAAAAGTTTAACACCCTGTAACTTAAGAACGAGAAATTTGAGGGCCCATGTTTATGGGAACTTTTTTATCATAAAAATTGTTCAGAAATACGCCCTTAAATTTTCTTACCTTAATTAGAAAATACCCTGTATAATGGCAACAGAAACCTTTTATACAGTGAGTACAATTTCGATCATTGTGCTGTTCACCTGAAGACGTTGAAAACTAAAGTTTTGTCGTAGTTGTAACTATGAATACGTATCATTTTTAATAAAAAATAGAAAAGAAACTCGCTTGTCTTTATACAAGGTGTCACGAAACAAAATAAATATCTAAAAATTGTAATTATTGTAAAAATAATAATTTTATAAACTATTTCTAACATAGGCTTAATATACGTTTAGCTAAATTAAAAGGTATATAGGCTAGTAAATCAACGAAGTTTTTTGGTTTAAGTTAAGATCCCCATACAAAAAAATACTAATAAAAGCTAATAAAGATATACCTTATTTGAAATGAATTTTTAATACAAGGTGTGTCACTTAAATTATTAAAGTTTATAATAAAAAAGTCGATTATTGCAACACTTTCGGTAAAGCTCAAAGAAGTATCGTTATAGCCTTAGGGTAAACAATAACCTTAGAAAAAAGATAAATTTGACATTAAATTTTTATGGTAATTATTTATTTTTTATATAACAGCAAGAGATTTATTTCAATGGATATTTTCAATTAGTAGTGTGGATAATTTTATTTTCTGGGAATTTTAGCGATTGTGCATTGCATCAAAATGGCTTTTATTTTTTTAAACGAAAACCGTTCGTCGTACGAAAAAATATTAAGAGTCCAAATTACCAAACATAGTAAATAAGTATTTTACAAATAATATTAATTCTAAGAAAAGTAGTGACGTCCTATTTTTTCTTTAAAAAATTTCAATACAAATCCCGTTCGAAAGCCACTAGTAAAAAAATTTAAAAACTTTTACAGCAAAAATGTAATTTAAAACTCAAAAGAAGTGCACCAAATTTTGTGGAAATATTTGTAGTTGTGATAAAAAAATGCATTTTTTTCTTTAAACTTTAACATCCTGTTTCTCAGAAAGCAAGCATTCAGATATAATTTAATTTGATTTGTTTTTCTTACATTTTATACAATTTCGAATTGAAAATGCCAACTTAAAAATTACCCTGTAGAAGTATGATTTTTTTACAAATTTATTTTTAAGACCCTTAAAAAATACTACGTTTGATAATCTACCCTTATTAGTTTCAAAAATATGAATCTAAAGCAAAAGTGTAAATTTAAATTAGGTATATCACGGCAAAATACCTAATTGCAAGTAGTCAGCTTACTAAAAATCTTTTATGACCATATTTTTAAAACTATTTGCACAAGAGATATCCTATAACGCATAACAACGCTAACAATGCCCTTTAAAATACCTTTTTACGGTGGGTAAATATACCTGGTAGTTTATTTTTAAAAATCATAATTTTCGTGATACCCTGCAATATCTAAATAGATAATAGCATTCTGATGACAAATTACAATATAACTTTATTATTTAAAAATATAATATTTTTTGTGTGTTGTATAAGTTAAAAAATTAAACAGCTAGAGGGAGTACCCTGTGTCAAGTTATAAATTTTCACCCCCTTCACTTCTTTTTCTTTTTTATCGTATAAAAATAAATAATTATATCACTTTGTTGGATTAATTTTGTAGTTTCTGAATCAATAAAAAAATAATATCTCTTTAAATATATAAGGTAGGACAAAAACTTTATTTTTTTGAATGGAACACCCTATATATTATATCACTAAAAAATGATCTTTTAAAGAACTGTCAAAAAATACTACATGTGATATATATTTTATATATCCTCATTAGTTTCAAAAATAGGGTCATCCAATTTTAAAGAATAAGTGTAAATTTCAATAATGTATATATAGGTTATTTTATGGCAATAGTATCTGCCCGATAATTTTATTTATGGCCATATTTTCAAAACCATTAAAGATAAACCCATAAAATATGGTACTTTTGTAACGCTTTTAAAATTATCTTTTAAATGGTGATTTAAAATACAGGGTGTTCCATTAAAAAAATTATACTTTTTGTCGTACCCTGTATATCCTAAAAGAAAAATGAGTTCCAATGAAATATGTATATACTTCAGAATTATCCTAACAAAATAATGTGTTTACTTCTTTTATATGTTTAAAAAAAGTTGGGGGATGTAAGATTATTACGTTTTTAATAGAAATTTAAAATTATTCCTTAGATTTGCATGGTCATTGTTAGAAAACTAGTTGAAAGAGGTCTTACAAAGTCTTTTTAATGGTCATTTAATATATAGGGTGTTCTATTAAAAAAGTCACCTTATTTGTCGTTGTCGTATCATGTATATCTTGGGAGATAATAAAAATCTGATAACTAATTTGGAAACTACAAAATTAACCTAAGAAACTGATTTTTTAAATAATTTTGTACGATATAAAATAAAACAGTTAAGGGGTGTAAATTTATAACTTGACATCCGGTACATTTACGTCGTTTTAAATGAAAATTAAAAATTATTCTTCACATTGAGATGGCAGTATTTTTAAAACTTAATTAAGATCAATATATTAAATGTGGTAATTGTTTAAAGATCTTTTTAATGATGATATAATTAAAGGGAGGAAAACTAATTCTTTGTCTTACTCTGTATACCTTAAAATAAAACAAATACCTGATTACCGATTTTAAACTAAATAATTTACCAAATTTACTAATATTTTTGTAAAATTCTATACGATAGAAAATAGAAATAGTTAATTTATAACTTCACAGCTCGTACTTTAACCAAAGTTACTATTTTCTGCCATTAAAATATATTTACATATTGATAAATATATTTTATCTTACAAAACATCTTTGGGGCTTGTAGATGGGCGTGTATTACAACTCTTACCATATCAAGTTTACTATTTTAATACGTGCAAAGTTTATAGTATGTTTAAACACACCTTAAAACATATCTCTCATGTACCGCAACAGACTGTATAATAATTATACGGCAAAATTTATTACCTAATTCTTATTAACTTAATTGATACATGTACCGATATAACCCAAATGTTATTTCTAATAATATCCTAAAAAGGATCGCAATAACTGGGTTGAGGTGATTTTGCATTACTATTTTTGGCATATACTCCCATAATTTCGTTATTCGTACAGTTAAAAATAATTCTGAAACACGTCGATTTTTATTATAAGGGGGACACATTTTTATGTCAAGATTTACTTGTTCAGGGTTATCCCCTCTCCGCACCAACACAAACGTCAAAAAGCTCAAGTGAAAAAGGGGTAAGTGATTTTTTATCTTAAAGGGTTTTAAATTCTCATGTCAACTAATTCTTGTTTTAAAATGCTTCAGTTGTTTCCAAGAAAATGCTCCCTAAACTCCTGGCGTCCCCGTACTCTATAACATTTTTATTTTTGAAATCCTAAAACAAAATTTGGTACAGAGGTATATTACCTAAATGTGCATTATTCATTAATTCAGTCTTTTGTTACTTCCGGTTTAGCCAGAAACTACCTTAATTTTCCTATTTTAAATAGGACAGCCGGTATATTTTTATTTATTTAAATAGAAAATGTTCTTGCGAGTACAATAACACCCCATTTGCTTTTTTGACATCTAGCCTCTAATTATTTTAAATTTCTAACTTTTATATGTGGAGTGCCAAGAATGCGGTTAAACGTAAAATTTTGAACAAACGGCAAAATAGATAAGTTACATCTATTTTTCTATGACTCCTTTGACATTTATGCATTATTGGCAGTATCAATAAAAAAATTAAAAATATTAGGTAAGGCTAAGTGACAAAAAATGGTAAATAAAGTGTCATTGTACTTGAAATGACCGATTTTAAAAAAGTTAGGTCTTTTAAAAGAAAATTTGAAATCTTAAAAAACAAGGTATCACTTGCCCTCCATTTTCATTTAAAGTTTTTGAAGTTTGTGTTGGGGTAGGGAAAAGAATCACCCTGGACAAGTAAGTTTTGTCACAAAAATGTGTCTCTCAAAAAATTAAAATTGACGAATTTTAGGATTTTTTATAAGTATACAAATAACGGAATTTTACGGGGTGGCTTCTTTTATTGGAATGCACTGTATGGATTTTAAAATGTAAAATATACATAACATACTTTGGGTCGATTTGAAAGGGTACCACCTTTAATACGTGAGTTCATTTCTCTTACATAGAGAACACTTTCAGAACAATGTGTTTTATATGGGGTTTTCATTTAAAAACTTACCGCTCAAGTAATCTGCGAAGAGAGACAGTTTTGAGAAAGTCGACAAAACACGTTATTATATTTATTAGGGGAAATGTTTTTACAAAAATTAACCACTGTCTAAGAGTAAGTAAATCTAGGTTTTTGAAAAAAAAAGGTTTGGATATATCATAAAATTAAATATTTTAGGCAATAAGATTGATAAAATTATGATTTTCGATGATGTTATATATCCAATTGTTCCAAAAAGTAAAAAAAAACTTGGTTTAAAAATGAAGAAAACAGTAATTTAAGTTTTTCTTTAACTCATACTGTAAATAACTTAGAAAATACCCGTTTTGTTTAAAACAATAAATTCTCTAAAGACATATGTGCACATAGATTTTCTTACCTTGATAGTTAGGGAGCTTTGACGCAAAATGAAAGTACAAATAAAAATCTAAATTAAAGGAGAGGGGCCCTACCCTAAACAATATTTTTGATATATTTAAAAAAAAGTCAATTTTTTGGCCCAGTCCAACCATCGTACACAAAAAGAAAACTGGGACAACAAAATCTAGTTTTAACTCTTGGTCTATTAGAATATTATGTTTTAATGTGTCAAAACAATGTCATTTGGTCCCGTCAAAAAATTTCTGAATATAGGAAGTTTGATATCTTATAGACCGGGAGATACTTCCCTACTTGGATTTTATTGTCCAAATTTTTGTTTGGATACGATGGTACATGTGAGAATAAAACTTATTTTAAAGTTTATTTTTATATTAAAATATCAAATCGTTAAACATATTAGACCGGCTATAGACGACATGCCAAGGCTTGGCAAATGTCCGTTCGTTTAAACGTTCTAGCATCGTTTGTATGCAAAATATATAGCACAGCAAAGCCAACGTTGGGATGCGGAAACTTGAACGAGAGGAGACTTGCCAAGCCGGCTTTAACCGTAAAAGCTAAGATTGGTAGGGGAATGTGACCAAATATGGAATAGTATCCCTCATATGGTATACCGGCATTTCTCTTAAACGGAAACTCACACACGCAATAAGAGGGGTTTGTCTCTTTTTAATGCCCATTCGCGGGTAGAAGTAGTGTAACTTGCCAGTAGAGCAAGCCTCTTCGTGGCTGTAGCAACTTTTTGTTTTATCGTTTTGTCACAACTTTTAAGGGTTTTTAAAAATACTACTATACTAAATTAAAGGAGTGGGTTCTTTAAATATTAATATTAAGGGCTCAAATCTTTACGATATTTTCTTTTGTTACCCTAAACAATATTTTTAATACATTAAAAAAAATAGAATTTTTTGGCCCAGTCTACTGTACATGCGAGAATAAAACATATTTTATTGTTTATTTTTTTATTATGCTAAAAATATTTACCGTAGAAGTTAAGGTAGGTGCATTTGCAAATTAATGTAAAGAAAACAAAATAATTTATTTGCGTGTAGTAAATGCGTGTAGTAAAAGGGTTATTGTTTGCATGTACCAGGCGAACTGTTTTAATTGTAATTAACGAGTATCCATTTCTTTTTAACGCCGTCATTTTAAAACTTATTTTAATTTTGGGGAAGAATATAGATTATTTTGCTTCATATTAACTCTTTAGGTAGTTTTTATTGTTTATATCCTAAGAACGATATTGGACATGTCAGGAAAAGATACTAAAGTCTTTTTTAAAAACACTCTTGCGTGGGCTACAAACTTTAATTAGTCTTTTTAAAGAATTACTAATAATTTTACATTTCCATATATCCACTAGGCTGGGCCAAAAAAAATACTTTTTTTTAATATATCAAAAATTGTTCAAGGTAATACGAAAAATATCACGAAAGTTTAAGCATTTAATATTAATATTAGAAGGTCTATCTTTGCAACACACAGTTTTTTAACAACAATCTTTTTTATGCAAAAATTACAAATTGTTGATCTAAACAATTTAAGCAACACACATTTTTTAAAACAATTAAACTCTCTACAAAAAAGTTTTCTCGTAAATTGTCGTCAAATAAGTCGTTTCCTTGTAATACGGCTTTCAACATTGATCTATTTTTTCAATTTTGTTTCTTGAGTTTGGTTTTCTTAGTACTATTTACTTTTGACATTTAATGTCAAAGTTTTCAGAATATCCTAAAAAAAAAACATAAAAATTTTGAATTTTAAAACCTAAATAATAGTAAGTTTTTATTTTTATTATTTTTATTCCATTTGTCTCGACAACGGTGGCAGATTTGCCACCGAAACTTCGATTTTTAATTATCTTTTTACTTGTTTAAATTTTTTTGGTTTTCTAGTACTTTTTAATTTTATTTTGGCGTGTACCCAAATAAATACGATCCATTACAAGTCAATACTTAAATAAATTTAATACCTACACAGTTTTAATACAAGTTTGATGCGGTACAAAAAAGGTCTTACAATTTAAAAAGAAAAAAATAACTTCTTCAAAAGTAATCGACGTTGAAGTTAAATCCAAAAGTAATTTCAAAGTCAAATAACTTTTGAAGTAGTAAATTTATTTTAAAATGTAGAGAAGTCTTTTTTGTAGTGCATTCGATTTTCTTAAAAAGTATCCATTGTATTTATTTAAATTTTATTTTTTTTAGTTGTAACAAAAATCCAAACTCAAGATACAAAACTAGAAAAATTGTTTAATGTTTAAAGCCCGATTACATGAAAACGGTTTATTTGATGAAAGTTTACGAAGAGAGCTTTTAATG
Organism: Listronotus bonariensis; assembly: GCA_014170235.1. Lineage (NCBI taxonomy): Eukaryota > Metazoa > Arthropoda > Insecta > Coleoptera > Curculionidae > Listronotus > Listronotus bonariensis. Next base: position 29,932 of record JACEGR010004146.1, read on the forward strand.
GGGAATTTCAGTTTCTTTAGGAGTGTGTGTTGATAAATTTTTTAAAGTAAACAACCTGCAAGGTTGGTTACCTTTAAGAAAATTTTTTTTCACCTTGAACAATATTTTCGATATAATTTTTCAAAAAATAGTAGTCGATTTTTTGGCCCAGTCTAATACACACCAATTTATAACTTACTTAAACAGGTAAAAAGCAAAAAGGATCTAAGTGACAATTTGCCAAACTGGGTTAATTTGGATAGTTAAAGTTAAACATTATTTAGCAGCAAATAAAACTAAATTATTTAAATACTTTATTTTATAATATGGAAAGTATTTTATGAATTCTATTACATATTTTGTAAAAGAAATTTGATTTACAGTTAAACTTTTTGTTTTTTACTCTTTTAATTGTAAATATGTTTACTATTGAGCAGGAGAAATTTAAATAAAATTTGAAAAAAAATCTGTTGCAAGAGGAATATTGAAATATTTTCATATTCCAAACTGGTGTGAGTTTTCGTTTTAGCAATAAAAGGAAAGAAAGCTCTGTTTTTGTAGTTTTCTGGCTATTTTAATAAATCGTTTATTGATTTTTGAGGTAACAACCCAAAATTGATTCAACTGCATTTGGTTAATTTTACCTAAAAGGACGTTTTACCCTAAATAAAATATATTTATAAGTAATGACTAAACAATTTATTGGTTAATACAAATTGCAAAAAAAACATTTTTTTATAAACTATAAAGCTGTTTTCATAGTTTAAAAGTTTTTTGCATGACTTTCTTCAGCTGCAAGTTTTGTATATGCGCACGCGCACTTTTTGATTTTTTATAATCTGCAGTATTTCTGAAACAAGAGCGTCAGGGGTTATTCAAAGAATATTTAAGAGGGCCAATTTTAAAGTGTACAATCTCTACGATTAGACTGTTATATTATATATTTTTTTAAATAACAAAAAACACATGCATTAAATGTAATGCATTCTTTTTTCTTTATTTAAATTCGGCGCTGGAAATAATTTTTTTCAACATTTATCTAACTATCTAACTGTTGTAATTAAATGTTTAACTGAAAATTGTACACTTTAAAACTAGGTCTTGCATTTATAAATAATAATAAAAACTTTATTGGTGCATTTATTTTGTTCTTAAGAGTTTAAGAAAAATAATGTTATTACTTGGTTTTAAACCTTGGCAAGTTGGTAAAACCTATTTTTAAAACAAATTGCGCAAAAAAATGTCATTTGAAAAAACTCTAAAACCTGTAAAAGCAGCTTAAAAATTTTATATAAAATTGCAGTAAAATTTTAACTTGCTGTTAAAACACCGAAAGGAGGTCAAATTACAAATTGTGCGATTGTTGTAGTTGCAATGATATACTTAAACTACTTCAAAAGTTATTGGACTTTGAAATTACTTTTGGATTTAACTTCAACGTCGATTACTTTTGAAGAAGTGATTTTTTTCTTTTTAAGTTGTAAGACCTTTTTTGTAGCGCATCAAACTTTTATTAAATTTGTGTAGGTATTAAATTTATTTATATATTGACTTGTAGCAAGTGGTACTAAAAAACCAAACTTAAGAAACAAGATTAAAAAAATAGATCAATGTTGAAAGCCCGATTACAGGAAAACTTATTTGACGACAATTTACGAGAAAACTTTTTTGTAGAGAGTTATTTTTTTTTAAATGTGTGTTGGTTAAATTGTTTAGATCAACAGTTTGTAAGTTTTGCATAAAAAAAAGATTGTTGTTAAAAAACTGTTTGTTGCAAAGATAGACCTTCTAATATTAATATTAAGGGCTTAAACTTTCTCGATATTTTTCGTATTACCTTAAACAATTTTCGATATATTTAAAAAAAAAGTATTTTTTTTTGGCCCAGCCTAGTGGATATACAGAAATGTAAAAATATTAATAATTCTTTAAAAAGACTAATTAAAGTTTGTAGCACACGCAAGGGTGTTTTTAAAAAAGACTTTACTATCTTTTCCTGACATGTCCGATATCGTTCTTAGAATATAAACAATAAAAATTACCTAAAGAGTTAATATGAATCAAAATTATCTATATTTTTCCCCAAAATATAAAAAAATTTAAAATACTTTTAACTAATGGAATTTTTTTATACATTATAAGCTTTAAAGTAAGTTTTAAAATGACGGCGTTAAAAAGAAATGGGATACTCGTTAATTAAAATTTAAACAGTTCGCCTGGTACATGCAAACAATAACCCTTGGAGCATTTACTACACGCAAATAAATTATTTTGTTTTCTTTACATTAATTTGCAAATGTACCTACCTTAGCTTTTACGGTAAATATTTTTAGCATAATAAAAAAATAAACAATTAAATACGTTTTATTCTCGCATGTACAGTAGACTGGGCCAAAAAATTCGATTTTTTTAATGTATCAAAAATATTGTTTAGGGTGACAAAAGAAAATATCGCAAAGATTTGAGCCCTTAATATTAATATTTAAAGGACCCACTCCTTCAATTTAGTATAGTAGTATTTTTAAAAACCCTTAAAAGTTATGACAAAGCTATAAAACAAAAAGTTGCTACAGCGCCGAAAACGCTTGCTCTACTGGCATGGTACACCCAGTGGCGGCGCTAACTTTTTTATGCTGGACAATATCCGGCAGAAAAATTTGGAGGGTGGGCAACAAAATGTGAGTGTGCATTATCAAAATTAAATAGGTATAAGGCGTTTTAAAATTTAGTACAAATATTTTTGGGGCTTATTATTAGGGTCCTATAAACTAAAAAAAAAAACATTTTTAAGCTACAGTCATCGTAAGTTGGTTAAAAAACGTTTATTTTAAACTGTGTCTACATTTTCGCATCAAAGAGCACGAAAATTTGCACATTTTTATTGGTTTAGAAATTGAATTTATTGTTTGTCTTAAAAAAGGTAAAATTCCAATTTTCGATTTATTAAATTTTCTCCCAGCAGAGAGACGTAACTTTTACACTATGTATCTTAAAAACTAAAAATTCGTGAACTTATGTTTATTAATATGAACTTTTCTTTATATTTTCTAATGTAGAATCTGCCCTTAAATTTTTTTAACATTTTGTAACACCCTATATTTTGTAATTCAAATTTTAAATACACAAAACTGATGGAAGAACATTTTTAATTTAAAAAAAAATTAAAATATTTTTTTTTTATTTAAATACACTAAAATGGCTCTAATTACAAAGCTCAACTATAGATCATTTATTTAAAAATTCAGTGAATTAAATTACTTGAATATAAATTGAATAAATGCATTATGAATGAGAATAGGACGGTTTTTTTTACCAAGACTTTTTGCGTTTCTTTGCCTCTTACCTAATTATCAGGTTGGGCGAACGGTTGAGCGAGAGCAATTTAGGTTGCGCGCTCGCGATACCGCGCCCACCCTTGGTGCCGCCACTGGTTAGACCACTTCTATCCGCGAATGGGCATTAAAAAAAAGACACAAACCCCCTAATTGCGTGTGTGAATTTTCGTTTAAGAGAAATGCCAGGGATACTATTCCATATTTGGTCGCTTTCCCCTACCCACCTTAGCTGTTACGGTTAAAGCCGGCTACAGACGACATACCTTGCTTTGCAAATGTCCTCTCGTTCAAACGTTCCCGCATCCCAACGTTAGCTTTGTTTTGCTATACGCTTTGCATACAAATAACGCGGGAACGTTTGTACGAACGGACATTTACCAAGCCTTGGCATGTCGTCTGTAGCCGGCTTAATATGTTTAACGATTTGATATTTTAGCATAATAAAAAATAAAGTATAAAATAAGTTTTATTCTCACATGTACCATCGTATCCAAAAAAATTGGGACAATAAACTTCAAGATGGAAAGTGTCTCCCAGTCTATAAGAAATTATACTTCCTATATTTAAAAATTTTGATCTGACTGTCACAAAATGACATTGTGTGACACATCAAAACATAATATTCTAATGGACCAGGAGATAAAACTAGATTTTGTTGTCCCAGTTTTCTTTTGAGCAGGTTGGTTGGACTGAGCCAAAAAATCGACTTTTTTTGAAAAATATATCAAAGTATTGTTTAGGGTGAGAAAGAAAAATATCGGGATTTGAGCACTTAATATTAATATTTAAAGGGGTCTCTCCTTTAATTTAGATTAGATACTTTCATTTTGCGTCAAAGTTCCCTAACTATCAAGGTAAGAAAATCTATGTGAACATATGTTTTTAGAGAATTTATAGCTTTTTATTTACAGAATAAGTTAAAGAAAAACTTAAATTAGTGTTTTCTTCATTTTTAAACCAAGTATGTAAGAGAAACGAACTCACGTATTAAGGGTGGTACCCATTCAAATTAACCCAGAGTATGTGAATTATATTTTATATAAAATTGCAGTAAATTTAAAAATTTAAAAATTATAAATTTTGACCATGCTTACCTAAATTTGGGCTTTACAAGCATCGAATTTTGCAAAGAAGGAAACCGCAATGCGTTAAATTTTAACTTGCTGTTAAAACAACGGAAGGAGGTCAAATTACAAATTGTGCATTTGTATATATATAGGTATATATATATATATATATATATATATATATATATATATATATATATATATATATATATATAAATATATACAAATTGAAGTAAATTTAAGAACAAAGAGGTTGTTTATAACCTACAAAGAAAAAGGAAAAGAAAGTGCCTACTGGACTTTTTGATATAAACAAAATAAGTATTGTGAATCGTCCCAATAAAGGTAGTTTTAGTCAAAATCTGTATGGGAAAACGTATACCGGTTGAGCTAAATAACATAGCACATAAGCAATGTGAGGAAAAGAAACAATCTAACTAGATACTAGCATGGTAAACATGCGTGACTAATAGTGCTTGTTTTGTTTTTCTATTACTGGTCGATATACCAAAACTGCTTGCTCATATAGTATGTCTCTAGAATATACATACTTACACTTTTATCCAAATCAAAGGCTTCATAGAAAATGCGTGGGGAAGAGGGTCTAACGTGTGCATATGAGCATATTTTGGTTTTATGAAGTTGCTTTACATTCATAGTTCTCAAACAATACTATCTTGATTCTGTAAAATTTACGAGTATTTTAAAATCTATTTTGTCTAGTTGAAAAATAAATTTTTCGCGAAAAATAGTTCTTGTAATCGCAAAAATATTGTTATTGAAATAATTGACTCGAAAAAGAAAAAATTTGTTAATAACTCCGCACTTAAAAATTGCAATTGTTATAAACAAAAAACGAAAAGAAGAAAGGGCTTCTTCGTTTTGTAGCTATAACTAAAAAAATATTGAAGCTAGGTAAAATGTGAAAAATATTCTAAAAAAGTAGACAGTTTTAGTAGGACATGTCCCGACTCCCGAAGTTGTAGCTCCATTATTTATAATTTTAATTTAACGTTGAAAATTGAGTTCCGCGCGGCCCTTTTGGCTCTAGCCCGCCGCCACGCGAAGTGTGTAATACAAAATGTGTTTTTTATAATATTAAATTATAATTTTAAAATATAAATAAATTATACTATCATCTAGACCAGCGATTCTCAAACTCTCATACTTAAAGCCTTCTCATTTTATTTTAAACAATTTGGTGCTCCCTGTTGTATTGAGAGAATTAAATAGCCAACCCATTGAATTAAAGTTAGACTAGGCAACACTGTATATCCAGCTTGTATAGTTATATGTGCTTGGTGCGGATGACGATATTTTGCGAAAGATGTCGAACGTCATTTAATTGTCTCGACGCACGATGCGCGGCTATAAATTTTGTGTTAAGACAGTTGTTGCATTACAATTAGTTAAAGTTAAAAAAGACATTTTTAAGTTTATAGCTTCATCGCTGAATATTTTTACTCTGTAAATATGAATACATTTTTATTTGGAGCCAAACGAAAATTAAACGAGAAAGAACCTTATACTTCGACTGATTCACGAGGATATAAGTTTAAAACCCGAAAATATGACCACGCTTACCCAAATTTGGGCTTTACAAGCATCGAATTTAGCGAAGAAAGAAAACCGCAATGCGTTATTTGTTTAAGTACTAGCTGCTGATAGCATAAAACCTAATAAATTGAAGAGGCACCTAGAATCATTTTACAAGGAATATATCACCCGTGCATTATTCGAGAAAAAATTTAGATTATTTAAAAAGCAGACAAATTTTTAGGGACCGCTCGAAGTGAACGAGAAAGTTTTGTCAGCATCATACAAAGTAGCTAAATGTAAAAAAGACAATATAGCAGAGCAACTTATTTTACCCATTACCAAAGACATTGCACAGACATTGTTTGGTAAAACCTATGCTAAAGAACTTGACAATATTCTTGGGTCAAATGATACAATCTATCGAAACATTTTGAATATATCTGTTGACATTAAAAAGCAGAGTAAATCTCAGCTTATCGGAAAATTATTTGCTCTTTTTAATTAATTACATTAATTATTAATTATTAATTAATTTGTTACATCAGATTCTGTAAAAGTATAACAATATGTAAAGACAACTTATTTTTAATAAAGCTTTCTTATTTGGTAGATATCTTTGTTAAACTTTAAATTTTTAATTTCAGGACATAAACTTGAATTTATTTGATTAAAGTATAAATATTAAATCTTTTTGTAAAAAATTACATTTATAGAAAAATAGGTTAAAAGTAAACTATTTTGATATATTTCCCACATTGTGTCCAACTATTTAGGATTTTCCACTAGAAGAGAATCAAAAAATTGTAATGGTTCAAACCATGGAGGGCCATTTAGAAAACCTGAGTACGAATTTCCGACGATACATTTCTGCAGAAGAACATATTAATTTGTCTAGTTAAAATTGGGTTTGTACACCATTTGACAGTAAACCTAATGGCTTATCACTGGAAGAATAAAAATGACCAATAGACGTTTCGGCCAGCACTTTACTAAAAATTGATTTCAGTACCAAATCTTTACTAAATTTCTGGATCGAACATCCAAATTATTTTTCAGTAATAAAAGCCGAAGTAATACGGATTTTGTTAGTTACGTACGCCCTATCTATATAGCCATCTATTTTATTTTCTTTTGGGAGCTCGTCTTATATAAATTATAAACAAAATTTTGTTGTAAAAGGTAATAAAAGTTTTTTCTTTTATTTATTATAAATTTTCTAAATTAACAAAAAATAAAACCGATATTTATTACCTTTTACAAAGGAATCTTGATCTTTATTTGTACTGTATAAGCAATAGGTAAAGGTATATCGGCCAAGCAAGCAACAACAAAGGATGTACGTTAAGTCAACCGATCCTAAATGTTTAAATGTCGATATTCACGTTAGACTGTCTCTTTTTCTGACATTGCCTATGTGTTATGTCATTTAGCTGATTCGGTATAAGAAGAGTTCCCAAAAGAAGAAAAATATGGTTACTTGCATTATTTAAACTTTTACAAGAGATTTTATAACAACGTATAAAAAGCGTATATAAAAATAAGATAATTAACAATTGAATAACTTTAACAAAAATAAAGTTAAGAAGTTTTTGCCGAAAAATTGTGTTCCTTTAAGTGTCTAAATGACACTATAATTTGTTCAAATTTTAAATTAATATTTAATATTAAAAATATTTATTTTTATGAATTGCACACATTGCGTGGCGGCGGCGGATTAGTGCCAAAACGGCCGTGCGGAACCCAATATTTAACATTAATAGAGCTACAACTTTCTGGAAGTTGGGACATGTCCTACTGAAATTTTCTTCTTTTTCAGTATCATTTTGTCAAATTTCACCCATACTTTGGCCACTATGAATTAATAATAAATACCTAGTAAGTTTAGTTTGATACAATCTGTCGAAACATTTTGAATATATCTGTTGACATTCAAAAGCAGTTTGAATCTCAGCTTATCGGAAAATTATTTGCTCTTTAATTTGATGAAGCAACCGACTTCAATAATGAATTCCATTTAATTTGTTACATCAGATTCTGTAAAAGTATTACAATATGTAAAGACAACTTATTTTTAATAAAGCTTTCTTATTTGGTAGATATCTTTGTTAAACTTAAAACTTTAAATTTTTAATTTCAGGACATAAGCTTGAATTTATTTGATATAATAAGTATAAATATTAAATCTTTTTGTAAAAAAATACCTTTATAGAAAAATAGGTTAAAAGTAAACTATTTTAATATATTTCCCACATTGTGTCCAACTATTTAGGATTTTCCACTAGAAGAGAATCATAAAATTGTAATGGTTCAAACCATAGAGGGCCATTTAGAATTTCCAACGATACATTTCTGCAGAAGAAGATATTAATTTGTCTAGTTAAAATTGGGTTTGTACACCATTTGACAGTAAACCTAATGGCTTATCACTGGAAGAATAAAAATGACCAATAGACGTTTCGTCCAGCACTTTACTAAAAATTGATTTCAGTACCAAATCTTTACTAAATTTCTGGATCGAACATCCAAATTATTTTTCAGTAATAAAAGCTGAAGTAATACGGATTTTGTTAGTTACGTACGCCCTATCTACATAGCCATCTATTTTATTTTCTTTTGGGAGCTCGTCTTATATAAATTATAAACAAAATTTTGTTGTAAAAGGTAATAAAAGTTTTTTTTATTTATTATAAATTTTCTAAATTAAAAAAAAATAAAACCGATATTTATTACCTTTTACAAAGGAATCTTGTTCTAATTTTTAATTACTGTAGTTTTAAACCATTAAAATACATTTTTTATTGTGGTAACTAGAGCTACTGACTTTTTCAACCAATAAAATACATTATTTGTTTAAATGATTTTCTTAATATATAGTAAACAGAGTCAAAGTTGATTAATGAGACAAGGTTGCGACATTCACCATATTGGCTAGCGCGGCTGTGACGTCAAGTCGGGCCATGTTAGGCCATGCTTGATTTTAAGCAGATCAGTGGCGTAGAATTAAGGAGAAAACAAAAAAGAACTGTATGTTGTGAACAAAATTTACTGGATTATATTAATATGCATAACTTAAAAACTTTGTATACAGGGTGTGCTCTAACTAATGATACACAGAAAAACAAAAGATTCCTTATGTCAAAATATTAAGATTTAACCAAACATACCTAATATCCTGAAAGTTCGTAATAAGGAAAATACAGGGTGTCAGTAAAAAAATAAATAAATTTATTTCGATAATTTCTCCTGCGTTTTGAATATTTTAATAAAACTCGGTATCTAGGAAGAATAGAGGAAACTTTTTTATTTGAAATATCGGAGAAATTCCATTATTCACAACAGTTGGTACACGGTTCCAAACTAATATATCAGTATTGACTTTATTATTAAAAGTTTTAGTATAATACTTGGAAACTGTTTAAGAGTTAGGTACCTTTCTTAAAAAAAAAACAAAAACTGAATGTTAAATATAAAATGTATTAAGAATTAAAAGTTATGCCTGATGGATGGAATGGCATGGACTTATAAAAAGTACTGTAATTTTAGGACTTTTTAAAAAACTAACAATTTATAATATTGTAACAAGCAAAAATAATTCATTAACTGATTTATTTTCTTTGAAAATACCCAAGTATAATAATATTAGGATCTTTATTATTTTTGTTTATACATATAGCCACTTTTGTTAGATAAGTTAGCAGTAAAATGAATAATGTAATAAAATAAAAAGTTAAACAGAGTTTTTTAGAATAAAACTAAAATATTTTTGGGGCAGACCTACTTTTCCTTTTAAGTATTTTTAAAATCTTTAGTTTAAGAGCTTAATTTAGTTTTTTAATACCAAAGAACTTTATTTTTAAATAGGTAATCATTTTTTAAATATATTTTTCTTTGGCAAAGATGTCCTTTTATTTATTTTTACAAAACACTAAAGACAAGAAACTATACAACTAAACACTATTATAATCACTAGAATAAAAACAGTCCGAACCAATAATATAAGAAGTCTCTATAAACTAGCCAAAAACATTCACAACTGGAAATCGTTGCGAAATATACACAACCAAAACGAAAATGGCAAGAATTAAAAGTTATGCCTGAATACAAAATGGCATGAAATTATATTAAGTACTGGAATTTTAAGATTTTTTAAAAAACTTTTAAACAATTTATATTATTGTAACATGCAAAACTGAATAACTGATTTATTTTCTTTAAAAATACCCATGTATAATAATATTAGGACCTTTACAATGTTTTTTACATGTAGCAACTTTTGTAAGATAATGAGTTTGCAATAGAATGAATAATGTAATAAAATAAAAAGTTAAACAGAGTTTTTTAAAAATAAAACTAAAATATTTTTGGGGCAAACCTATTCTTCATTTTAAGTATTTTTAAAATCCTTTTGTTTAAGAGCTTGATTTAATTTTTTAATAAGACAGAACTTTATTTTTTGATTACCCGCATAAAACTAAAATATTTTTGGCGCATACCTACTTTTCCTTTAGAGTATTTTTAAAATCCTTTAGTTTAAGAGCTTGTTTTAGGTTTTTAATACGACAGAACTTATTTTTTGATTAAGTAATTATTTTTTAAATATATTTTTCTTTGGCATAGATGTCCTTTTATTTATTTTAACAAAACACTAAAGACTGAAAACTATACGACTAAACACTATTATAATCACTAGAATAAAAACAGTCCGAACCAATAATATGTGAAGTCTTTATAAACTAGCCAGAAACATTCACAACTGGAAATCCTTGCAAAATATACACAACCAAAACGAAAATGGCAAGTTTGCACATTTTTTCCAAATAAACAAAGCTTCGACAACGGACGACTCTGTCATCAGCTGTTAATGCTAACAACATTGAACAGAACTGCCAACCAAAATCGTAATCCTTACACCCTCACGTCCCTGACACAAGCTATCCCCGGTCTCGCTTATACCCCATCTCATAAAGGAACTCTGAACAGAGTATAGCTCTAATATTTTTTAATTATGTTATAGGTACAAAACAGCCCTTTGCCCTTCCTTCTTTTTGTTTTTTGTTTATAACAACTGCAAGTGCGGGATTTATTAAAAAATTCCCCTTTCTTAGAATTTTTCCGAAACCAAAATACAAACAACCATATTTTTACGATACTATTTTTCGCAGAAAATTTACTTCTGGACTAGACTAACTATACCTTTAGCCTTAAAGAAATAAATTCCTTAAAAAAATAATAAAAGGTATGTTGTGCCCTAATACAGTAGATAGATATCTATATATCTCTGATGATAGCTGCATATGTTTGGTTGTTTGCGTAACCATTACGTGACCAAACAGAAGCCACGGGGCCCTGCCAGTTCGCCACTTTCGCTGTCAATCACTGATGTCAATCAAATCCGGATTGCTTATTTACTTTGCTCAATGAAGAACGTATGGGGGCTGTTTACAACCATGTAATGCACCTTCCTATGATAAATATAATAACCAGAAATTAAGTGGGATTAACACTTAAAATCCTGTGCGGATATGTAGACTATTATGACAGTTTTATCATAACCGTATGTTTTTCCTGTTAATAATATGACTATATAAATATTTGCTTGCTACTGTTTGGGGCTACCTGATATATTTTAATTTGTCAGGTGAATTAAAGGTTTTGCTAAAGATTTATAATTTTTAATTAAGAATGCGCTTAATACACATGTAATTGAATATAGGGTTTGTTCGTAGAGCAGTCAGAAAGCTTTCGTAGAGATCCCAAACTGCTGACCAAAAATCTCCCCCTTTTGCAGACGTCCATTTTTGTTGTAAACTAGTTTCCAACCGTAAAAATAATTCGCTGATTTTTGAATTTTTTTAGTTGAATGCGCAATGGCCATTACTTGTGTGTTCTGTAATTTCATTAGATTTTAAGTGGATTTACATGTTTGTCCGATTGAATTTGTTTACAATTTCGACAGTATAGCCAGTTTAGTGTGTTTCGTGCCTTTGGTTTCAGTAATTATTATAATTTTTGGTTTGTTTAAAAACGTTTTAAAAAGTATTTTTACAAAATATTCTTTAAAATTACGCCGTTTTTGCTGTGCGAAAACTAAATTTCACATTTTTTTTTTAATTTGGCTAGGTGGCGTGGGTCCAGTTGGCATTTTTCATCATGCCGTTCGCAGAGTTAAACATTTTAAACTAATTAGAAAGTTATTTCCAACCAAGCATGCGCATCAGAAAATTTAAAATTGATTGGATATGTTGTTTTACGAAGAAAGCTCCTTTGCATCACAAAGTTCATAACGGAGAAATATTGCACAGTGTAATAAGGCTAGGTACTAATAATACCGGCGTTATTTTACCATCTAAACTTGCGCCGATGCAAGGTGGGATAAGGACTCCTTTAACAAGGATTGTGTCTGGCTTTATTTATGCCGGTTTTAGGTCGTACTTTATTTTGGTCTTATTTTAACTTCGGCACTTCGGTAACCGAAAGGCTATCGACCACAAAATCGCAAGGTTTTTAGAAGTAAAAAATACTAAAAATTAATACTTTTTAAATGCCAGCGCAATGTATTCTGAATACGATTCAGAATACCAAGTATTTAAATACTACCTAACTCTGCGGCCAAGAAAGATTTTTGTAAAAACTTTTATTTAGATGTCTTATATGAAAAAGAAACATGGATCAGAACTAATAAGGATAAAAAAGGGAACTTGTGGTACGGTAAACCAGGCCAGTTAAATTTTATTAAAAAAAAACTGGTTTTCCAAAAGTTACGAGTTTATATGACCGCTCAAAATATTAAACTATATAAAAAACTTTTAATTTTTGATTTCTTCAAAAACATTATCATTGATACATTTGTATACATCGCAACTCACAAAACGCTGATTTAAATTTAAATAAATGCTAGAGTACACGAGGTAGGCACAAATTAACGAAATAAACGTAAGAGAAGCCTACCTTTATTTATATATTCAGAGAAAAATGTTATTTAAAAACTTGCTTAGATTTTACAGTTGTCATATTTTAAAGGCAAAACCTGATATTAGGAAATTGGAAAATAAACTTACTTTTCTAATTTACCCCGTATAGAGATTAGATTGGACTAAATAAACTGACTTAAATAATTTTTCTTGTCCTTAAATTAAAACAAAAATGTCAAATTTTTGTTATTTTTATAAAGTGTATTTAAAAAAATAAAAAAAGAAAGAAACAAACGTAAATTTTTGCTTATTTTGGTTCAATAACGATAAAATTTAAAAGTCCTTTTAAGTTAATATTTCACATCGTTTTTGCCTTATAAATAACCTGTTTGCTTATAAAAAATAGGATTTTTTTATGATTTTCAATTACAATGATTAAAAATCAAACTTTATTGAAATTATAGAAATAAAAAAATTATATGTTTTATAATTATTCTAAACCCAAAATAAAGATATGAAAATAAGCTTATATGATTTGAAAAATTTAGGTTTGATAGTCTAGGAATAAAAACCAATCAAAGGAGGTTAGCGCGGTCCAGTAGATTGTAAAGAGGTTCGTAAAACTGTCTCTTTTCACGTCTTGCCCTATCGAGGGCTGCTAAGGAAAAATTATATTGGATAGTTTAGTATATACCAACAAGATTAAAAATCAAACTTTATTGAAATTATGAAAATAAAAAAATATAATATATATTTTATAATTTTTCTAAACCCAAAACAAAGATATGAAAATAAGCTTGTATGATTTAAAAAATTTAGGTTTGATAGTCTAAGGATAAAAACCAATTAAAGGAGGTTGGCGCGGTCCAGTAGATTGTAAAGAAGTGCGTAAAACTGTCTCTTTTCACGTCTTGCCCTATCGAGGGCTGCTAAGGAAAAATTATATTGGCTAGTTTAGTATATACCAACAATATGTCTCTGGCAGATGGCTCATATCAAACATTTTTATTTTTAAAGATAAAATTTACTTCTGGCTTAACCAAAAACTACCTTTCTTTTTTTTTATATAAAGATACTTGGTTTTTATCTGAATTGTAAATGATGTGCAATTTTTGACATCCAAATATTTTTAATTTTTAATATTTGATTTCGAGCGCCTTCAATGCAATAAAACCGTAATACATGATCCACAATCATGTATTCAGGAAAAAAGAAATGACAGTTTTTGTTCCTTTTGGCTTTTACAGACTGGTTTTAAGTTTTTATATCGTGTTTATTTTATTAAGTAGCTTTTTTTATTTACTGATAATGGCTTACTAAAATACCCTGAAAGATCCATATCTAAATCAACCAACCTGTTGTCTGCAGTATTGATAGAAAATCTTGATGGGGAAAAACCTTTAGTAAATGTTATAGGTATTACGTTAGCTGCTGCTTTATTTTCTAGTTTAGTTAACCATTAAACAAAAAATATTAGGTCGATATGCTGGTTGATACTATTAGGAAAAATAACAAAGAACAACCATAAACGTGTTAGAAGTTTTAGTATAAAATATTTAAAAAAATAACTTATAGGGTAGGATAAAAACCTAGTCTTTATAGGAATTTTTGTCAGGAGTAAAAAATATATCCTAAATTTGCTAAGATATAAAACAATTTTTTCAGTATACTTGATACTTGGAAATTACCCTTCTCTTAAATATTCTTAATTTAAATTCTAATGGGCTAGATAAGTCCCTTTTTATAAGTGTTATTTTTTAAGTTAGTTATTATATTTTTTTATTTGTATCTATATTATTACCTATAATTACTTTTTTTTAATGGGAAGTAAATAAAAGTTTTACAACAGCATAATTTAATATTTTATTTGTTTTCTGGGACATTACAATTAAACAAAATTTTATTTAGCTTTTCTTTAGAATAAAATAAAAAAATTAATAAATATTTTAAGAAAATTTAAAACTTGTATATATTATAAAAAACTATTCTGTCCTTGCACAAATTAATAAAAGTTAGGATTACTTTAAGAGAAATAAAACAATAAAAAATTAAATATAAGTTACTTACGATACAAAGAAGACTTTAAACTCTAAACAAAGGTTCTTAATTAGTTTACCACATTTTTGGTAAACTTTTTACCACATTTTGAGACGCAACCATTAGCACAGTTCCTGTCCTGGCGTCTTGTTAAGATTTTATTTATATTTGTAAGGGGTAATATTTATATTTAACTAAAAAAACTATATTTGTTACCTTTTTGACTAATAAATTAAAATGCTTAATATATATTTTTGTTAATTAGCATAAGCAGCCTCATATTTTTCTTACTAAATCGTGTGTTTAGTTATAAGAAATATTTTATTTTATTTACCAATAAAATTAATTAGTTATAAAAATGCTCACTTTAGAAAAACGTATCACTCCTTAAATAAAGCACAATAACTAAACAGACATTTTGCAAAATTAGCTTATCTAATATGCATGCAGAATTGTGATGGCCAAAACTCCATGACTCTTTAAGCAATCTCATAATGCACACTGATTCTAATTGGCTAGCCAGATATTAAATATTTTACAACGTTTCTTAGGGATTTATGTTTTCTTAGGACCAGGGCCGGCCCGAGAAAAAGTGGCGGCTACGATTTTGCCGCCCTAAGCTTAGAAATCGAGATTATCTTAATAGGTATAACCAGTTTTTTTTTAGTATAACATGATGTAAATAAGTTTTAAGTATAACATGATGTAAATAAATTTTATGCCTATAATTTACTATATATGGGTGATTATAAGTCTAATTTTTAGTAAAAAGTTTATTTTAAAGTTATTTGTTTTTGGGAAAAACACCTAAACACATTGATCCTAATTTTTTTCATCCATAAAAGGTGTTCCAAAAATACCCAAGTCACACAACTTTATTTTTTTAAACAGACACAAAGCCAGCACCACAATAGCGAGAAAGAGCGAACAAGAGCAAGCGAGCATTCTGCATCCGTAATCGCCCGGTAAGTACGGGCTAGCAAGCAAACAAACGTTGGTTTGTTCGCGTTCGAAAAGATCGACAGGAAGGCGGTACACCAAAGAAAATACTTATATTCATGCTCGTTCGGTGTGGATGGGATATAATTCTGCAATATACAGGGTGAGCCGTTTGTCTTGGGACACTACCTTATCTCAGGAACTATAGCAGATGGAGCCAAAAGTTAAATACAAAAGGTAATGGGGATGTTACAAACCTTTAAATTATGTAAATGTTGTATATACCTACAGGGTGTTTCATTATTCGTGGGCGAGTATCAATTTTTTTATTTTAAATGAAACATCTGGTATATTATTTCATTTTTGAATTATGCACGAAATTCTAGACATATCTTGTGTATAATGTCCTATACCTAAGTCTAACCTTTTTTGACATTTTTAATTTTTATGCGAAAAATGACGTTTGCAAGCCGTAAAATATCTGCCAATTTCTTCATTCGGAAGCATTTTTTGTTTCACTTTAGTAAGGTTTGTTGTAGACAAAGGACTCAAATAACGGATTTTATACGCAATTTCGATATAGGGTGCGCGAAAAATGAGATTAAAAATTAAATTTGAAAAACTGCGAAAACACGTTTTTTCTTAATGGAAACTACCTATTTTTATATTCTTGTCCTATTAAGCATTAAAAATTTTATATAAGGTTCTCTATGCCTAATATGTTTACTTTTTAAAATATAATATTTGTTAATAAAGTATTCACCGAGGATATCGCGTATACTTGGTATGCTAAATGACAGTGGAAGCACTTTAACACTTGTTTTGTTCAAAGGCCGTCATGGCCACCTCACACTAATTGCTTATACGGCAACAGCATATTATTTGTGATAGACGAATGTTTAAATGGAAATATTTCAAAAAGTTAAAATATTAGGCATAGACAACCTTATATAAATTTGCCTTAATTTTAAATGGTAAATAGGACAAGAATATAAAAATAGTGAGTTTCCATTAAGAAAAAATGTTTTCAAATTTTATTTTTAATCTTATTTTTCGGGCACCCTGTATTAATAGATATCGAAACTGAGTATAAAATCCGTTATTTAAGTCCTTTGTCTACAACAAAGCTTACTGAAGTGAAACAATAAATGCTTCCGAATGAAGAAATTAGCAGATATTTTACGGCTTGCAATCGTCATTTTTCGCATAAAAATTAAAAATGTCAAAAAAGGTTAGACTTAGGTATAGGACATTATACACAAAATATGTCTAGAATTTCGTGTAGAATTCAAAAATGAAATAATATACCAGATGTTTCATTTAAAATAAAAAGTTGATACTCGCCCACGAATAATGAAACACCCTGTATATACAACATTTACATAATTTAAAGGTTTGTAATATCCCCATTACCTTTGTATTTAACTTTTGGCTCCATCTGCTATAGTTTCTGAGATAAGGTAATGTCCCAAGATAAACGGCCCACCCTGTACGTGCTTCAGTCACTTCGCTGTATACTCTTTTCCAAACTAGGATAATTTACAAGTATAAAGTTTTTATATATATGTACGTAGTTTGGTTATAGACATTCAAAATGAAATTAAAAAGACACATAAGAGAACTATATAAATCACCCGTTTTGAGAAATCTGCCTCGGGAATAGCTCTCCTGTAGTTTGTATCATTTTTCATTATTTTTAGTTCCACAAGTTTCAGTTTTAAAATCTTAGGGGATATTCTGTGAAAATTTTGAAACAGTTCGTGGTCATGTTCCACTTCTAAATTACGCAATAGACTAGTGCCACCATAAGTATATCTGTTTCTAAAAAATAGTTGCTTGGCAAAATCGTTTTTTTGTTTTTGCCGTTCTTTCTTTTGCACTAAACTCAATACAATAAAAGCAGCGCTAGCTAACAATAATTTCTCCTGATCAGCCCTATTAAATTCGCTTGCAGAAAATTATGGATAAACTGCAAACATTAATGAATTCGCTTTGGTGTGGACGGGAAGTCAAGATGTCGAACAAACACAAGCAAACATACACGAACACGACGAAATGTTCGCTCTTGCTCGCTTTTTGGTGAATACGCACCTTATAGTAGGGGGCCCACGATGCCAAATGGGGATTTACTCGAGCGTCAAAGAAACCTATTGGGTTTCAAAGCTTAGATGATAAGAAGAAAAAAATGTTATATAATATATACCTTTTCATTAGTGGGGAAAGCGGCTATAGTTTTTAAATATGTCAAAAATATATTTTTATTATTTAGGCTTGTGGAAATCAATCGGATCGTATCGGATTATATATTTTTCATTATCCTTTAATTATTTTATTCAAAATAGAAGATCGCCACGCTCTAAACTGTCAAAATGGCATTTTTTGTAGCCCTCTGTTTCCTTTACGTTACTCTCAAATTTTCAGATTGGTGGAATATACACTGTTTAGCATGTAATTAACTTACCCTATCTTAATCTGACGCGCTCAAAAATTTCTTATAAATATGTTTTAGTTTTTGTGATGAGCCATGTATTATATTTGATGGAGGTAATTAAACGGGTACAAGGTATCCTCCGGTATATTAATCTGCCGCGCTGTAGTAAATCCCGGAATCCCCTCTTGGGCTCCCCTACCATTAAGTAAACTAGAAAAATGACTACCTTCCAATAAAATAAAAGACTTAATTACCTTAAGATTGAGATTGCTAATATTTTAGTTTATATTTTTAACACGCTTTTATTAACTTGGGTTGTAACTATCTATCCATCTATCTATCTATGTAACGGAATCTTTGAGCCTAATTTTTACCAACTTCCAGCTATTCAATTTCTTTGAAACTTTGCACACGTATCAAGGACCGATGACAATGCAATAATTTAAAAACAGTATCCCGTTAAGTTCCAGCATTTTCCAGGAAAACCGGAAAAGTGAAAAATCGTACGTTCTGGCGGATGCGCCAGATTAGACAATTGAATAATCGAACTTGACAACATTTGCCGACGGGTTGGGGACCAGGATAAGGTTGCAACACCTTAGTTAAACAAGCGTGCGTCCACCCATAGGACGCAACCCCTCGGCAAACGACAGGAAGACCATGGGGTTAACAAGAACCCCCGTTAAACGGGTACAAACCCCGTTACATGTAGACCAATCTGAAACTTGTTCGGAGTAGTTGCGTTCTGAAACCCCATGCAACAGTGAAGCTTTAAATGAAATGATTAGATTACGAAATAGTTCGTGAAACATTTCAATATCACATGACCGCAGAAAACTAATTGATATATCGAACTAAAAAATGAAAAATCAAGAATTGTGTGCAAAAAAAAGAAGGAGGAATACTGTGAACTGGTTAGTTCTGGTTAGTTTTCAATTTCTTTGAAACTTAGCACACGCATCAAGGACCGATGACAATGCAATAATTTAAAAACAGTATTCCGTTATCCTGATTTTAGGACCGCCATCGCCAGGATAAATAAATTCCTTAATAATCGTTTTTAATTATGGCGAATGCGCAAGGGCAATTGATGCATAACTTGCTGCGTTTTTGTTAATTGACTTTTTTCAATTTTATAATAAAAGGTGTAAAATACATAGAAATACGGAGTTCTAAAAGGTGAAAATTATGTGGCCACTTTAGCTTTAAATCAAGAATGCATGGCGAAGAAATTTTTTAGTGAATAAACTGGAGCATTTATTTTAAAAAACTAATTGATATATCGAACTAAAAAATGAAAAATAAATAATAGTTTAAAAAACTAAAAAACACGCTTTTATATGCAACCGAACTAAAAATTAGAAAATAATTTTTCATTACAAAGAGTTTGTCAGTCACTTCAGAGTAAAAAGCGTGGGGTGCATTTTACTATTTTTTCATAACTTTTCCCTCATGGATATTTGCAAATAGAATAATTATAACATTTAATATATTAAGCACCCCACGCTTTTTACTCTGAAGTGACTGACAAACTCTTTGTAATGAAAAATTATTTTCTAATTTTTAGTTCGGTTGCATATAAAAGCGTGTTTTTTTAGTTTTTTAAACTATTATTTATTATTTTAGGTTGTCCATATAGATACTTTCTAAAACAAGATTTAAAGTGACTTCATTTTTTTTCTTTAAAACGAAGCTAGATACATAAAAACTACAAGTGGAGTGAAAAGATAGATCCTAACTGTTGGATCGACAAAAAGCTTCAAAAAACGTCAGTGATGTTTTTTTAACAATATTTCCTGTGATATCTACTGGTGTTTCCGTGCACCCAATAGTTTTAATCTAGTTAAGACCAAATTAACGCCTTATTACTTTAAAAAATAAACAAAATTTAAAGCAACTTGGTTTAAGAACATTTAAGATAGTTCTGAAATACATACCTTTTTTATTTTTACGCCCTGTATCTTAGAAACAAACCGACTCCAGACGTATATTTAAGGAACCTTTTTTTATAAAACAAAGTTAAAAATCACTTATATATATTATATTATATTAAAAAAATACATTGTTAGTATTTAAACACGTTATAATTTATAGGTACAGGGTGTTTTTGGACAGTGGTGCCAAATGGTCATAGTATAACCCTCTCATTTAAATAAGAAAAAAAAGTTTATATAAACATGGATTCGTAATTTCCCCTTTCTTTTAAGTTGTGTTAAACTTGTTAATTTTTTTTGTCAATATGTTATACAGTGTGTTCCGAAATTCATGCATCAAATATCAAGTACATATTCTACGTCAAAAATATACTCTAGTTTGCTAAATAAACATTTTTTCGAAAACGCTTTTTTTTAGAGATACAGGGTGTTGAAATAAAATATCATAATTTGTAAACCGCTGTAGATATTTATTTGGTATTTGATATATGGCCTTACAGCAGCAAAAGCATTTTTTTCTATATAAAATATTTTAAAAATTACCATTAACGTCCGTACCATATTTGTATGGACTATTTTTTAAGAAAAAAATGGTGCACCACTGCTTTTTCTAAAATAAAAATTATTTTTAAAATTTCTATTGAATTCAAAACAAATTTAATCTCTTTACTTTTTCCTAAACGATGCCCAGTTTCCAAACAAAAAATAAAAACCACTTTGATGCATGACGTATTTGCGAAAATAATGACAAAAATGTTAAACATTTAAAACCTAAAATTTCCAGTTATTTTTTTTATTGACAAATTCGACACCAAAGTAGTTTTTATTTATTTTTTTGTTTGAAAACTATGCATCGTTTGGGAAAAGGAAATCAAATTTGTTTCAAAATCAAAGGGGATTTTTAAAATAATTTATATTTTAGGACAAAGCGGTGGCGCTACATTTTTTCTTGAAAAATATTCCATACAAATATGGTACGGACGTCACTGGTATTTTTTAAAATATTTTACATATAAAGATTTATCTTTTGCTGCTGTTGAGCAATGTACCAAATAACAATTAAATTACTATAGCGGTTTTAAAAATTATGATAAAAAAGTTTTTTTCTTAGAATTTCAATACTCTGTACCTCTAAAAGGTAGCGTCTTCAGACATATGTTTATATGTATAGGTAACTAGAGCTTATTTCTGACGTAGAATATGCCATTGAAATTTACTAAATTTTATTTTAATTTAAAAATAATATTTATGGCATTAGGGAACTTATTTTGCACTAAATTAATTAAATATTGATATTAAGGCCAGTGGCGTCTTGAGCGATAACTGAGCCAATATTTCACAAAGACAAGAAAAGTTAATGACTTGGGTAAAACTTTTATCTTTCTGCAAACAGTGACGTCTACACCGTTGCCAGATTTGCCAGTTTGGCCAAATATGTTTATATATATATATATATATATATATATATATATATATATATAAAATAAACCTGTTAAACTAACTACTAAACTTAGATTTTTTTGAATGGTGATTTTTCTCTTGTTAATTTATTATTATTATACTAAGTCGTAGATGGTGCCCGGGTGATGCAATGATTTTAGAAGGTATCAAAAATACATCAGATTCTGACTTGGTTCCAAGGAAACCACTTTGGAAGAGCACCCTTTTGAATTAAAAAAAATAAGGTAGGTCAACAATTAAAGAGGTAATAGGTAAATAAACACTAAAAATACATCTACATGTTTTTGAAATTTAAGCGTTATATTTTATATCTTCTTAAGATCCCACTATCAGATCCGGACTTGATTTTAATGGGACCACCTCCAAGTGTACTTTTTCGAATAAAAAATAGGTTTTTATTTTTTTTAATAGGTCAGCAATTGCACGTCTGGAGATATTTATTCCTTGCGGCATTTTTTACTGAAAATGCCAGTGTAGATATCATGGCAATTATAAAAATAATAATTATTATAAATGGATTCTATTTAAAAATAATTAAAAAAAATGTAAGGCAAACTGAAAATTTATCAAGAGTTCTATAGTGTTCCATTCCTTCCAAAAACAACAAAACAAGCAGTATTAGTCACGCATGTTTACATGCCGGGATTTAGTTAGATTGTCTCTTTTCCTCACATTGCCTATGTGTTATGTTATTTAGCTCAACCTGTATATAAGAGTTGAGGTATTTTTACTAACCGTGTACTTATATTAAGATAATGTAATTAAGTCACTGTTTTAACATCTGGTCATAACTTATCAAAAGACGTTCTATTATACCAAAGAGGACATAAATATTATCCTCCTGTGAGTTCGACTTCAGGTTAAGGGCCACCGGCTACTGTCTTCTTGTTCTTATAACACAGATCTTCCATGGTAATTGCTAACAATGGTTCTTTAGGTTTTTATTGTTTATTGCATTGTCGGTTGTACGAGATCACATAAATTTATTTCATTGTACGGCGTCTTTTGTTTCTTGTATATTGGGCATTAAATTATGGAACGAGTTTTGGATACACAATTTATTTTCTTACTTTGACATTTTTTTCAAAATTTTAATTTTAACTGTTTACAGAACCCATTATTTTAAGTTAAATGCCTTATTTAAAATGGTATTATTTATTTTAGGTATAATGGTAGATAACAGAAATAGAAATATAGAATAATAGAATATGTTATATTAAATAAAACACATTTAAAAAAAAATCAATCAATCAATACATAAAAAATACACTAACTGAGCAATATGTCAGTAATGGTAAAAATAAAATTACAAAAAAAATATTTGTAAACAGAAGAATTAACAAAATACATCCACTCATACGTACGAATATATTCAACTGGGCAAAAAAGTCGAACTTCTTTCCGTTCGAGAAACATATTAAAAATGCCGTTTAAGGCGACAAAAAAAAGATGTTGAAGGCCCGAGCCCCCAATACCAATATTAAATATTTATAAAATTTGTTTTCTAGCAAGTTTTACTTTCAAGTTTTTTTAGATAAATATTTAACAGTTAGATTTTACCCCACTTTTTAAAAAACTCTAACAAATCGATAATTAATCCTTTATAAATAATCGTTAACCAAAAATTAAATTAAATACTAACACATAAACATAGTATTTAAATACAAAGAAAATCTAGAAAACTTTACTGGAATTTCCTCTTACTTTAGACACCCTGGTAAAGTATTATATCTACTAAGTTCTATCAAGTAGTTCTTTTTTTTCCATAGCTTTTAACGTGAACTTTTTTATAGCTGTACTTTACTGTACTTTAAACTACACTAATGCTTTTAAAGTTTTCGTTTCCCTTAAATTTTGTATAATACAAGATATCATGATCGGTTAAAACTTAGATAAAAGGATATCATTAAAAGTAATTTTTGCCTATAAATGATTGTGCTCACATGGCTTAGTTCCAAGAAAGCACCACCTTTTTTTATAAAATTGGGGGTCATGTAAACTTTGTTTTACCCTTTGATTTTGGAAATTGACCCAGATAATTCAAACTTATAAACCAATGCCATTTTAAACCGCCCTATACAATATTTAAATTTTAAATGCTTGTAAGTCTGGAACGGCTAAGTCGCTTTTCAAAAACTAAACGGTGTTAAGTAGTTAAATTACCTTATGGAGAAGGGTCTACGTGACCCCTTTTTTGAAAAAGGAAATTGATAGTGTGTCTTTGGCACTAGGCTACGAGACCACAAAATGTTTTATAACAAAAAGTAGTTTTAGTAATATATATATATCCTTTTATCTAAATTTTATTTGATTCCAATATCTTATTCCATAAGGAGGAGGGGAACTTTAAAAAACCTCATTTTATATAAGTTATTGTAGATGGTCAGTCTTTACCCATTATTGTTCAGATATTAGACTGACACTAACACCAACTTAGTTTAGTGTCCTAAAAATAATAAAATAAAATCGTTACTTCTGAGAACAATAATTATCCTAGCCACATCAGTAGTATGTTTCCATTTTTTAGAAATGGCATCTTTTATACCTTCTTAGCAGTTTTAATTTTATTTCAAAAATTTTTTGTTTGTTTTTTTATATTACTTTTTAGGGAACCTTTTTTCCCTACCCTGCCGACGAACTGCAGAGGATTTAATTTTTTAAAAGAGTTTTGACAGCTTCTGCGCAGATTTTTTTTAAATGTAATATATCTTTTACATCATTATCAGTTTTATTTCTTATTAGAGAGTGGCTCCTAGTGAACAGATTTTCTCTTAATCTCCAAACCTGAAAAAGTTTTGTAAAAACAAACTACTTCTTAACTTTTAAAAATACTTACGCTAGGTATAATTTAAGTGTTGATTGTTTATTTTAAAAAAATCAGTATAGTAGAATTTAGCTAAGAAAAAGCCAGGGGCATCATACAAGTAAAGACGGCAATCCTCTATTTTTTCTAATCGCGTTGTTTAAATAGTGTGCGAGCAACTAAAGGGGAATAATTTGAAAGTTAGATAGAGCCCGACAAACGGATGATCTCGTTGAATTTTTTTAGCTGAATCCTACTCTAATATTTAATTTCATCATTTAGGATCAAAATTTTCTAAATTAAACAATTAAAAGGTCTAGTTCCAAAGCGTCCATCTATCTTATTTAATACAAAAACGAGATAAATTGTCCCAGTAGTTGTATTTTTACCGCTAATTTTAGATAAACCGTTTTAATTTATAGTAATTGGACATAACAGGACCAAGTTTATTTTTCTAAAAACAAGCATCATAACGCTACTTTTATACCTCCTTTCTCTAAGGCTCTAGCTAAACGACCGCCGGCGGTTTTGCTTAATTATAAGAAGAAAACCGCCGTCCGGTGGTTTTTTATATCTACGTATATGAAAACCGCCGAAAATTATAGGTAACTTGTTAATTCCGGCGGTTTTTACTTATTTTATTGATAAAAACCGCCGTTCGGCGGTTTTGGTTAAACAAACTTAAAAAAACCGCCGAAAAATCCATTGTATTTATCCTAACGTTTCGTGGCTCGATTGTCACTTTATCAATGGCTATAATTAAAAAAGGCACATTACAAAACTATTTCGTCACATGGACCCAATAATTTACAACACTAAAAAACACTGTCAGGCAGTAAAGGGAAAAAATAACTTATCAGGACGTCATAGACAGCATTTAAGTCAGCAATTAAACATATATAAATTAAAATTCTTAAAAAGTGGAAAATTATTTGTCTAAAAATTTAATTATGAACAATGAAAAATATAAAAAAGTTATTTATCTATCCCGAAATCGAACTCGGGACCTGTCGCTTAGACCACTTAAGCCATAGGGGTTCTCAATATGCCCAAAGAAATAAGCCGTGTTTATGAATCCTTTATCCTGTAACTTTTTTTCTTTCCTGAGAATTAAAAACTTTGTTTCATCCTTAATACATGCATACTTTAATTGGTAATACTTTAGTTTTTGTTCTATTAAACGATCAGTTTTTTTCTTGCTGCTAAAATACTTCTGGCTTTTTGTTTCCTAAAAGATGTAGGTACATACCTACATATTTTTTAACTAATGAAGAGCTTCGACAAAATCTTCTTAGGTGTCAAAGGTGTCTCCCAGTTTTATTTTTGTTTTTTGATCAATAATAAAAATATTAATTAACAATTAAATAAATAAATAATAAAGTTAGGTAAACTATACCTATTATTCGGCGGTTTTCAATAGTTTTTATAAGCAGAACCGCTGGACGGTGGTTTTTATCAATAAAATAAGTAAAAACCGCCGGTAATACCAAATTAATTATAATTTTCGGCGGTTTTCATATCCGAAGATATAAAAAACCGCCAGACGGCGGCTTTTTCTTAATATGTAGGCAAAACCGCCGGCGGTCGTTTAGCCAGTGCCAAAAAACTTACTTGTTTACAAACCTGTTAAGTCTTTTATTCGAATGAAATTCGCATAAATTCAATTTCTCGTAAGAGTATTTCCTTTCTTAGAATAAAAACCGTTGCAAAATAATTAGACCTAATGAGTCTTCATCAACTTCTCACAATTGCATAGAATTTTACAAGAAAACAAACTGGGGGTAACGCATCGTGTGGTTTCCTAATTCTCTTTATATATCGTGCGCAATTATCAATTATCATCATGTTAAATTTACTACCTGTGGTAACTGGTTTAATTATATATGTTTCCTATTCGAATTATACGTCTTACAAATGGTATTATTAGAAGTCCTTTTGTCATTGCGAGCTCGAAAATTTGTGGTTAGTTAGGCACGAACTAGTTGGACAGGTAAACTGTTAACTGTTTCTTGTAATTCATTACCGTAAATTATCTGACTTTAGAGATTGGGTAGTGCCACCAGTAATTCCCAAATTATCAAAAAATTACTAAATATAAAAAAATAAAAACAAAATTTTAAACCATTTATGCCATCTTTCCATAAGCTAAAAGATTAGTGATAGAAAAAAAACTTAGACTTAGGTTTTAGTTTATATATTAATAAAAAGTTTCATTGTTGCTCAAATGGCAGTAAATTTTTCTGGTGCTTTGCGAAAAACATAAGTAGGAATATTTGTACCAGTTCTTTTCCACTACAGTATAACTCACGGTTCCCAAGAGAGAAACTAATGTTGCAGCCACTGATCCCGATGAATAGCCAATGTTATTACCTGCGCGAAACAAAAGTTACATTTCATGGGCGAAAAAACGGGTTTGCGCGCAAGCAAATCGAAGGTGAAGGCGACTGGTGCCAAACAGACCATTCTCATTATCGAAAACAGTTTGTCGACGGCGTCCTGGTTTTCCGTTCATAGTACGATATCTAATGAGCGTCACGGTCAGACCACGGACGGAGGGCAAGGGGTGCCGGTGTTTGTATTTTGCCACGGCTTTTAAGTGCGCATGTTCGTCCACCCACGATTTGTTTACTACGCGAGGTCGTAAAAATCCGAAAAATGCTTCTTGCCATTGCGGATCTAAATATAGGTTATCTATAGTTGCAGCACGTAACTTCCCATTTTGTTTGTTCTTGTATCCCTAGAGTTGCTAGAACGTGGAACCTGCTGTCCGCGGAGGTCTTTCGTTCCCCCATCCCAAATCTTTAAGTATTTAAGTCCCGTTTCAACAAACTTTTTGTATTTTTAACCGACTTTAAAAAAGGAGTTGCTTATATATGTTCGACACCTATGTTTTTATTTTAAATGTATGTACAGGTGTTTCCGTTTATACCCAACATACCTATTAGGGGTAGTATGGCCGTTTTTTGCGGAGATTTTATGTAAGAGAAAAAGGTACTAGTACTGTTTTTTTGGGTGAATGGTCCCCTATTAAATGTTAATAATAAAAAACTTAAAAAAGTAAAATAAGTATTTAAAAAAATTAACCGACTTCAAAAAGATAAATATAACTCCCTACAAATTAAAGAATAATAAATAAATAAAAAAAATGTTGTCGGGTTATACCATATGGTATTAAAGTATTTGTTAAAAATCTTTTGTGTATTTAGTTATTAACATTTAGTGTTTTAGCGGAATGTTATTACCCGTCTTCATTTTTCTAAACATGTTTTTATTTATTATTTATACATTTTAAGCGAGTTTTTTTGTGAAGTCGGTTTAATTAAAAAATATATATTTTCAGAACGTTTAATAAACCAACTTTTTATTCATGCATAAATGCTTAGCATGGCAATTAATAGTGGCACTACCCTACGTAAGGTAAAAATAGGAATAAATTAAAAACAGGATAGGTATATTTTACTAATTTTTATACACGACATAAAACCATATGTATGTACTTCTTTTAAAACTATGACCTAATATCAAGGGCTACCACAAATTTCTGAGGCTAAAATATTACGATCTAAGATCAAATCTAGTTTACCTTAGTCCTTAGTGAGGATTTCGGAGATACAGAGTGTCAAAAAGTGAATCTGGTTTTACTTTTTTAAAATAATTTTGTTAATAAATAATTGGTGTATTGTTACAATGTTCAGCCAAAGAACGTAATATATATATAGATATATATATATATATATATATATATATATATATATATATATATATATATATATATATATATATATATATATATATATCCGGTATTAAGATTAAGGGTGTGAGGCGCCCTAGGCTACAATTCTCAGAGCGCCTATTTTTCTACTTCAAAAATGTTTGTAGAGCAAAAAAAAAAAAAAAAGGTTCTTACCTCCATTAAAACCTCATTCTCTTCTTTTCGCGTATATTTTATTTATATCCCCACAGAACAGTTACTTCTAATCCCCACCGACGAAACTTTTTAAAAACTTCCCTGTCTGGCGCCTATTTTTTCATGGCGCCCTAGGCTGTAGCCTAGTCAGCCTAATGGATAATACGGCACTGATTAAGATATCGGAAATAATAAAACACACACATTATGTACAGGGTTTTTAAAATAACAAGCTAATATTTAAGAATGTATATCTTTGTGCGACTTAAAAAAAAAAGTTTAAATTAACGTATGCCCTAAATGTCTCTTTTAGGATACAGTTAGGTAAAAAAACTTATTTTAAAAAATTCTTTCATGTTACTTAGCAATAACTAAGAGAGGAGATTTTGTTTAGTTATTAAAAACTGAAAATTTAGTATATTTTTTAACGTTTCATTTTGCAAAATATGATATTTATAACCCTTACATAATTTTAACACATGTTTGCTTTATTGCTAGATTTCTCTTATGACTTGTAAATTTTAAACCTCTTCGAACAAAAACAATGTATTTTGTTTTAACCCAAAATACTATTAATAAAAACAATATTTAATTTACATTTAATACAATCTGGGGTTTTTATATTTTCATTTAATTCTTTATTATTAAAAATTAGGAAGTTGATAATTTTTTGGGGTATACGGGGTGAATCCTAACCTATACGCATAAACTAAGAAAATTATGGCTAATATGGCTAAGGACCAACATTGACTAATAATGGAAAAAAATAGTAAAATATTTTTTGTTGGGGAGATAACGGAATATTTTGAATAAAAAAACAACGTGAATTCTAAGGGCAAATAATGCCTTTTATTGGAAAACAAGGTACTCTTTCGGTGTCAAAAAAATTTAGTATAATAACGCTCCCCTTCCCAAAAAATCTAAGTTTCAAAAGCGAATCCTTTGTATCTTCGTAAATCAGAATAAATTTTGTCGACAAGTCTCAAATTTCACTAAAATATCTACCTTCTTCTGATGAATTAAAAGCATCTAAATACTTTGCATAAAAAATTGTAAAGTAAAAAAATTCCAACTGGTTATACTATTTTAAAAATATAAATCATTTTTAAGAAATTTTTTAAAAGGAGGGGTTAATTTCAAAAACTAACTTTTTCTCAAATCTCAAAATTAAGATTTTTTCCACCAAAGTGTTGCTCTAGCCACTAGCATCTGGTATACCTTTGGTGTGGGTCTCATGTCCCATTTTTTAGATATAGTAATTTGAAAATATTATCTACGCCAGTGATCAAAGCAACTTAATTACATGGGGCTTTTTGGAAGCCAATGTCCCCGAAGAGAAGACATACACAAAAAGGGTTTATATTAACTTGTAGTACCCTTTTTGCGTGTTGTTTTTTATATTCAAGATATTAACCTTTTTTTATATTTTAATCTTTTAGCTAGGCACAAACCCTTTTAATAAATGAGATACTGACATGAGATTATTAACGTCAATTGAGATGTTAAAATCACATCTCTAAAAGGCATTATCATTAGCATTATTACTGAAACGACACATCATTCAAAAATGCTGACTCCGCTAATCGCTACATAAATCTAAAAGGGAAAAAGGGGCAAAATAAACCAAATTAAACAAAACGAACTCCCGGAACCGCCCAACGGGGATCTGTGTTTGAACCCCGTCGACGACTTCCAGCCGTGACTGTTCTAAAAATAATGCCACGTCGGAATCTTTCAACGTCGGTGGGAGATTTATTTGCCCTTTTGAGCTTCATATGGCGCTGTGTTATTATATGGCATTTAGAGTTTAAAAGTATCATTTTAAATTTTAAATCTACTTTGCTCTGACGTTTTTTTTCTTATTAGAAGGTCCTAATAAATAATTTAGTGTTTTATTTTATATTATCTTTAGCCATATAAAATACACAGCAGAAAATAATTTAGACGATTAAATTTTTTATTACTTTAGAGCATTCTCCTAGCGCTTAATAATTCATCAGAACATATAATTATCGAAAAAATATTTAGGTTAAATTATTTCAGTGACGTAGCTACTATGGGGCTAGGCCCCCAAGCTTAGGGGGACCCTGGAAGTGTGACTTACTAGGAGTAGTGAAAATTTGTTCCACATTTGAAAAAATAAATAAGGCTACTAACCAGAACTGTAAAATGCTGCCCTTTCTCTGGTTGGAGTTCGTCGAATAGGGTATAAATATTTTAAAATAGGGTAGTTAGACCTTTTTTTTTTTGTTTCTTGGAGTACGTCCAAATTTTCAATACCTACTTTATTTGGGGCCTTACTTCAATTTTTTTTCCAAGCCCCCGCTTACACAGTTACGCAATTGGGTTGTTTCCAATAAAAAATTAGTAATAGTTAAAATATATCAAAAATATATCAAAATGCAGGTATTTGGGTGGCTAAAACGAATAGACGATAATATAAAAATGTTTGGCAATACACAGGGTGTTAATTACGTATGTGCATTAAGATGACGTTCCGTAAATTAACCAGAGTTATTTTTTTCGATTCCCGTTTCTAATTTTTCAAGACATTAAATATGGTTAGATTATAAAACGCGTTTTTTAACATTTCGATGTCACCAATACTACCGCTGGCAAACCGCTTTTTACCAATCGGTTATACGGAAGGCCGCCTAATTTTAACGAGCGATCTTCAAGTAATTGTTAGACAAAAAATATAGGGTGTTTTTAGGTTAGAACTCTCCTTTTAACACTATATGTATAAAATGCCAGAAAATAAGAAAATTGTTTAAATAAAATTATGTCCAAAAATTATTTCTTTCCAAGATACAGGGTGTTAAAGTTTTAGGAGAATTTTTTTATCATAACTTTCCTACCACTCCAGATTTTAGCACACATTTTCGTACACCTCTTTTTACCACTACATAACATTTTTTGCTGTTAAAGTTTTAAAAAATACTCGTGGCGTTCGAACGAGTTTTGTATTGATTTTTTCGAAGAAAAAGTAGTACATCATTGCTTTTTCTTTGAATTGAAAATTTAATGCATGGCAAAATCGCTAAAATCTTAGATGGTATTTTGTATAATTGTATTAAAGTAAGGTCAACTACTTACATTACTACAATTTTTTAAGTCATTATAAAGTATTTTCTCTAGCTATTACACAGCCAAAAACCTAACAGAAATAAAATACCATATCAGATATTAGCGATTTTGCCATGCATTAAAATGACATTTAATTTTGTTTTAAGAAAACCGTTCGTCGTACGAAAAAATATAAAAAAAAACAAATTATCCCCAAGGTAAATGAGTATTTTAAAAATAATATTGATGGGCTGAGTGGCGTACTATTTTTTTCCTTAAAAAAATGGTAAAAAGCACGTTTTTCCTAAAATTTGAATACTTACCCCGTATCTCGGAGAGAAGCATGTTCGGACATGGTTTTATTAAAAAAATGTTTTATTTTCTTGCATTTTAAACAGTGTAAAATGGAAAGTACCAACTTTAAAATAACCCTGTATAAGTAAATGGGTGACCGCAGAGTCCAAAAAGCTTAACAAATTCTAGTGCCACCATTAGGATCTTAAAAACGGTAAAGGAAACAAGATTGGTTAAATTAGGGCAAAGTTGCGCATTTTTATGCCAATATTCCGTTTTACAAATGTAAAAATTTACAGCCGTTCCGGAATTATCAGGAAAATAACAAATTTTTAACAGTTTTTTTATGTATTTAAAGAGATTCCTGTTCTACAAAATGATGTCTATAAATTTAGGAGTCGACGTTTCGTTTTCAAGCCATTATCATCAACTTTGTTTTTTTAAATAGGGGAATGTTGGGTTATTACCTTAATATAATTAATAGTATTTTAATTGTAAATCCAACAACATATTACCACAAAAGTTATAAAGAATGACTGTTCGCCGGTAAAAACACATATATTTTTTTATTACTGGTCATTAGTATTGTTTTTAATTATTTTATTTTTTTATAATTCAATAACAAGACACAAGAATAAATGTAATGTACGTACATTTAATAATGCGTATTAAAATAAAGCATTTTATTTAATTCTAACCTTTAATAAAATAAATGGATGCACACTTACCTGCGAACAGAAATTTTCCCGAAGGTTTGGGATAAAACCATCGTTTTTAATGCCAAAATAGTGAATTCAAGTTTATTATGGTAAAAACCAAATATTTCGCCTATTTAAAAAGCAAAGCTGATGATGACGGCTCAAAGACGAAGCGTCGAATCCAAAAATTATTGGCATCATTTTGTAGGACGCGAAAAGCGGCAATAATATTATTTTATTTATTTTGAAATACCTGTTTAAAAACTCATAAAAGCTGTTTGAAAAAATTCAGTGCCGGATAATCCCGGAAAGGCATACATTTTTAAAACCGAATATTACTAAGCATGAAATTGCGCAACTTTGCCCCAATTTAACCAACCCTGTATATCTTACCTTTTCCTAAATCCTAGTGGTCACCTTCGAATTTGTAAAAGGCCGTATACATATTTCGAATTGTATCCTTATTAGTATGTATTAATAAAAAAAAGATACTTTTCATATCAATAAATCATGAGGAGAGGGTGGTTGTGAGGGGTTTCTTTTGTTTGTTGAGAGTGTGCTCTTGCGCTCTATGTCGCGATTAGTAGCGTCTGATTTTAGACATTTCGCATTCGGGAGCATTACGCCCTGCATAATTTACTTGGATATGAAATTGTCACGAGGCTGTAGTGTGCTTAGACACGTAAATTATTTTGGTTATAAGAAATGGTTAAGAGTTAAAGTTAAAATTAGCAAATATTTACTTTATAATTCTGTTTTTTTTGTAATAAAAACAGACACAATTAAAACCGTATTTACAAATAACGTCATTAATGATGATAATGTTTATCCTCACTTTTCCTGTTGCTTGACGCAGCTCACAAGTTTGCTTTATTTTTTAGTTATTTAATTATTTTCGTTTCTTCATTTATTCTATAAATAATCTTTTTTGTATTTGTATCATCCAAAACTACAACAGCCGCCAGATTACTTGTTATCGGTCTCTTTTTAAGCGGTCTCACTTCTTTGCAGCGTTCTCAGTCCTGCTTCCAAATATGGTAGAACACGCGACGTGGATGACGTAATCATTTACCAAAAACATATAATGATTTTAAACCGTTGACAATAAAAATACGGCTTTAAATGCGTACTTTTTGCAACGACAAATATTAGACTTTTTTATGATTTATTATTTCTGTACGAAAATAATAGGATATTTTTACAAATAAAAAACAAAATAAAATAAACCCAAATGAAAGAATAAAAATCGATAGAACCTCACAAGTAAGATTTCTATTCTATTTTATTTTTTCTTGGTTTTGGTCCCTTCAGGTCCAATCCACCAGCTTTACCCCTTCCGGACTATGCTTTCCAGGGCTTTGTCGGGAAATCTGGATAATCGTAGCTCCCAGAAATTCCAAGAAGATAACAAAAATAATTCTACAATCGATGCAATGCATAAATTGTCGGCTGTCAAAGCAAGACCTGCTACAGGTGTTACGTATAACCTTCACTTTCACTACTGACAGTTACCATGGCACGCCCATCTATTTCCCGCCATTTGAGAAATACCTCGTGTTCACCACCAAACAGAATACCATCAGCTTATAGAAATATTCGCTTACAGCGCAATTTAGCGTGAATCTTTCCTTGATCCCCGAAGGTAAAAACGTCCGTACGGCACCTCTAACCGCCACCCCAAGTAAGTAAAGTAAGATTTCAGCGTACCCTGAAATTTTAGTACCTACTCTGACCGCCAGATAACGAAAGTATTTAATCGACCAATAGAAACTCGACATGGGCAAAATTTTAGTGTACGCTAAAATCTCACTTGTGAGTTTCTATGGATTTGTATTTTTTTTCCTAAATGGATAATACTCGTGCTCTCTAGCGTTTTAAGGTTAAGTGTTCCCTAAGCAGTTTTCATAATAAAAATAGGAGACGGTATTTTTATTGTCATAGTTACTGATCTTAAAACAATATTTTAAATAAAAATTTAAATGTTTTTTTAATACTTTTTCGTAATCCTATTTATAAATACTTTTGTGTACATTATGTCAAATGGAATCTGCCGCGTAACGTAGTCTATTCATGGTAAATGTTCCACGACAAACTGCTGCGATTAATTTTACTAAAAGAAGAAAAAAAAATAAAAATTAGACAACTCTGTAAGGTCATTAGGGGGCATACAGCTAAATTATTTTTAGAGTTTGGGCACTTTCAGTTGTATTGAAAGTTAATGTTTATTGTAAAGTAATCACCCTGTATAACATTTAGTTTTTAGATATTGCGTAAAATTTTTTGCATATTTTATTTAAGGCGTTGAGATGCAAAGTGGTCTTAGCCCGAAATACTACAAATGAGAAAAACGACTAGCTTTGTCTTTTTAAATACAGGGGCGGTCATATCGAATTTCTGAGGGGGGCCATGGTCCGAGGAGAAGTGTGTGAGGTGGCAAAAAACAAAAATTTTTAAAGGAGGTTCAAATTTTTTGAAAAGCAAAAAAAAGAAGTCCTCTAACCTCTTTTTATTGTTTTCACCTTTCATTCTTTTTATAAAATTACACAAAACCTCCTTCCCACGTATGGCCCCATGGCCTCCCCTATGACCGCCCCTGTTTAAATAGGATATCACATTATTTTGCAAAACCTGGGATATCTACCAACCGGTAGTCGAAGGTTGCTTGGGCGACTTTGCTGTAATAAAGGCGTTTTGGTAAAATTGTGAGTTAGGCGACATTGCATCTCGACGTCTCATTTGTAATGTCCCATAATTCAGTGTAACCATTATTGACGTATTTTAATTATTACATTAAAAATGACGTTTGAATTCAATTACACAACTAATATTTTTTCCTAGCAAAGGTGCAGCGTCGTGGCCAACTTAACAGTGGGCAGTGTAAATAAAAAATAATAAGTGTTTACTTTAAGAATTAGATTATTGCATAAGTACCATCCTATTAGATTAGGCAGTACATTCTGAATGATGTGTGAATAATATTTTGCTTATACTTATAAGTGTATACTTAAAAATTTAAACTAATAGCAAGAAACACAATCTTAAAAAAGCTTGTTAGACTGGCCCCTTTTCTATTATTGTCAACAATTTTTTAAATATAATTTGTTATTACAACTACAAGCAGGCCGACGTTCGTGTTAAAAATAAATTCTAATTACGACAATGAATCTCTTGACTTCAAAGTCGGTGAAGAACAATGTGGCAATTTGCGCTTTATAGAGGCTTTATCTAATCACAAAGTATTACTTGATAAATCGCAGTTGCCATTAATAGAAAAAAATCAGGAAATTTTCTTAATTAAAATGCAGGAATCTTACCAAATAATTTATGGCAACAGTATGAATCTAAAACAATTGAAATAAAAAAGAGATTTAAAACATGGAAAACGAATTGCAGAAGAGAACAGATATGAAAGCAACTGGAAATAAAATATATTTTAAAAGATTGGAAAAAAATTGCTTGATATTATAGATAAATATATGCAAAACCAAACATTGAATAAAATTTCTGTAGCAGGGACAACGGAAATAAAGCCTATGAAAAATGTAGAAATGCAAAAACCAGAGGAAACAAGACAGGTTTTACTTAGACCCCCTCCTTCATACTCTTGTATTACACCATCACAAGCAAAAAAAAGCTGGAAGGGCTAGAAATAGATGAGACTGCAAAATTACGCACAACAGATCTACCGTCAAAGTCTACCCGAAACACAAGGTCCCACACGAAACCGAAATTTCTTTATATTTAGATAATATATATGCAATGTTATAAATAATGAAACATGATATATTTTTTAAGGTACACACCTTATAGATTTTAACCTGTTACAACAATGTTTAAATATAATTTTTATTTTATAATTATATAAATTTATAATTAAATGTTTAGTTGATAAATTAAATTTTTGATTTTTATTCTTCGTTGGTGTCCCCCTCCCCTAACATTTTCATCGTCATTTTCTAAATTTTATTCCTCTTCTTCTTCGTCATTCATGACATCTTCTTCTTTATCGACAGGAAGTGGATCATTCAAATACTTTAATATATTATGAAGTACAGCACAAGTAATAATAACAGATGCAACTGTGTTCCTTACCATAACCATATATTGCAAAATTGGAAACCTTCTCTTCAGTTGGCCAAAGGACCTTTTGATCATGACTCTTTCTTTCGTGAAGAGTGTGTTAAACGCAATTTTTTCAGGAGTTTCGGGATTTCTGTAAGACGTCATCAGCCAACGTCTGATTTCCGAACCAGAATCACCTAATAACACCATAATATTATGCCGCATATTATTCATTTGGACATAAATTGCAGAATTCTTTAGTTTTCTACTATCGCGTACTGACACAGGCCATTAAGCGTCTATGGAAGTGAATTCTTCTTTTACATTACATGTTGCCTGTATATTAATGCTAAAGTAACCTTTTCTGTTATAGTATTCGTCTTCATGCTCAGATGGCTTTTAAATTCTGATGTGTGTACAATCAATAGCATCAAATGCACTCCACTTTTGTTGTGATTCAGCAATGTTATTTTTAAAAAAACGTATCCAAATATGTGATTTTTAAATTTTTCATATGTGAAACACCCAGTATACCTTACAAACGATCATACAAAAAGTGATTTTTTTAAAATTCAGATATCTCGGCTACGCTAAGGAACTTTAACCAAGTAAATCTTTTTTATGTAAAATATGTTGAACAATAAGAATTTGTATCTAGTCTTAGAGTGACCCAAAAATGATGTTTTGTTTTTATTTTGTTCAAAATACCGCAGTTGATGCCCCTTAGGGTTCACAATAAAATTAAAAGCAGAATATTATTGCCAATCTTCTAAAACCCCCTACCGCATAATGTTGTAACAATATACCTATTATTTACAAAATTATTTATAAAAAAACTGATATCGAAATAAATTTTAAACACCCTGTATCCCCGAAATCATCTTTTGGACAGAGGTAAGTTGGGTTAGATCGTCATATTTTAGCCCCAGGAGTTTGTGGTAGTTTTTACTACGCAACTTTTAGAGATACCCAGTATTTATTATTAAATATAGTTCTTTCAGTTATGATGACAAAAATATTTGACAATAAACCTAAAACTGGTGTTTTCGTTAATTTTTGTTTTATGCTTTTTTCTCTGATTGTTTATACAAAATCTTTAAAATGTATTATTTACTATTATAAATATTTTAAAAAATTTAACAGGGTGTCCAGTAACTTAACCGACAAACTTTAAATGGTAATTATACAATGAAAAATAAGAAAAAACTTTACATGAACATATGTCCTAAAGTTTTTGTTTTTAAACTAAGAGGTGTTAAAAATTTTTAAAAAATTATTGTTATTTTATTATAGCTTTTATTAAGATATTCTTTACAAAATTTGAAAGACGCCTCGTATGCATAAGAAGACATTTTTGAACTGATATGTTTGTTTGGTATGTGAGAGAATGTCTTCTGATGCATACAAGACGTTTTCTAACTTTTTAAAAAATATTTTAATTGGTAAAAAAGTTATAATAAAAAACGATAATTTTTAAAAAATTTAACATCTCGTAGTTTAAAAACTATGACGTTTAGGACATATGTTCATATGAGTTTTTCTTTATTGTAGAATCAGCACCCTTTAAAGTTTTTTGGTTGAGTTACTGGACGCCGTGTATATTAAAAATTAAACATAATGTGACACAATAAAAGCCGAAATTAAGTAAAAATATTTGTATTTCAATACCAACAAGATCTCTACTCGGCCACGCAAAATTGTAGTCTCTTTTGGTTTTGTGACAAGATAAAATCAGCTTTGGTAATTTGCCTATATGCTTATTATAATATTACTCTAAGTAGTTCTGCTGCGATTAGATTAAAACCCGTCTTAGTATATAAGTCCATACCTGCTTGGGATCTTAAGAATTTAATTTTTTCATTCTTAAGTCGACGATTTATGTGACTCGAATTAAGGCGAGAGCGGTCACTATTATGCAAGATGGCTGTTTAATTTACATTCCGTAGGCAACAAAAGAAGTTGAATTTTTAATTAAACGTTTGGGTTCTATATTTTTTTATTTTATCTCTCATCTTTTAAATTTTATGATGTTACAGATATTAATACTAAATTATAATGACAGTCACTTAGGAAAAACTCGTTAATTTTTTTATCGAGAAAAATAAATTTATAACAAATGATAGGGTGGGAAACGGGCGTTTTTAAAAATAATATATTTTATTAAAAAAAAACTAATGGATACTGAATTTATTTATTTAGTTGTAAAAATAGATATATTACCAGATATTTTTTAATTAATTCCTGTGCAGGTTGCTCTATTTTCAATGATTTTACGGGCTATCTCGAAGACAAAAGCCATAGAATATCAAAAATCTAATAATTGTGATAAAACTAGTTCTGGTTAGTTCAGGTTGATTTACACATTTTGGCAACTTTTACAACTTTCTAGCTGTTAAAAACCTAAATACTTAAAAACATTTGATATGTCTATCTCTTATAGTTTTGGAAATATGGCCATTTAAATCTTAAAATTATGTTAAATTTTCATTATATCTTCACCTCTAATGCCTAGTTTAGACACGACTAGTAATTTAGTCGTGTAGCGATTTATTAAGTATCCTCGTGCATCTGTACAGATTCTACGCTATACTACTTTTCTAATTTTTACTGTCCACACGCACGAGAATACTTAATTACTGGCTACTCGACTAAATAACCAGCCGTGTCTGAACAAGGCAGTAGCTATAAGCACCAAGTTTAGTGTCGAAGATAAAATAGACACTATATTATCTACTATTTTTTAGATTTGGATGGCCATATTTCCAAAATATAAGAGATAAACATTTCAAATTTGATAGTTTCCTAAAGCTCTTTAAAATATCTATTTCATGGTAATATAAGATACTCGATGTTCCGTTTAAAAAAGCTTATTTTTTTAATAAATCGAAAACCCGATGCTTAATTGTTATTCGGTTGGCAGCACGTTAATCAGCGGAAAAAGTACTACAACTTTGCTTATTTAACCGACTTTATGTCTCCAATAATAAGGAGTTAGTAATAGTGCCGACTTAAGAATTATCACCCTGTATAAAAATATAAAGGGGGCCAATACGAAAAAACACAAGTTGAGTAATTTTCCCCAAAACCGCATAACATATAAAACAATTAATTGCATCACGTTGTACTAAAAAACTCTATCCTATCTTCAATAGGAAGAGTATTATGACAATTTTTTCATATTCTAAAATTTTAGATAAGTAGAAACCTGTCTTTAAATACTTAAGCCTACTAAACCTAATTAGTGAATTAGGTAATAATGCAGAAATTGTTAAATGGTATTAAATTGTTGTTTCTTAATAAGATGTATATTATTTACAAATTTCTGGTATACAATTTATACAAGGTCCGGCAATAGGATTAAACTGTTTTGAAAATATTGCTTTAAAATTATTGGTTATTTAAAAAACGTCAAATAGTAATGAAACTAAAGTTTACTGTTAAAGATTTTTTGTTACAAAGGCAAACAATCAACGAATCTTTGCTGTAATATCGTTTATCCTGACGCAGTCCATTGTGCAAACTCAGAGAAACGACGTAAATTTAATTTGCCAGTTAGTGCTAACGTTCCAACAAAGAATGCAAAGCCTAAAGTATTTTCTAGTCGTCCCTAAACACTTCCTTAACTCAAAGAAAGAATTCGTGAAGAGATACATTCGACAAACTGAACGTAGATTTACTCACACGTGTTATGCGCCGTTACTACTCCAATTTGCAGCAGTGCACTGAAGAATGCGGTGGTCATCTTAAGAATGTGATTTTTGAAAACTAAATGTGTTTCAATTAATTTTTGAAAATTAAATTTAAAAGTTTTAGTAACAATAAGTCGAAATATATTTTTTGGTAGCTTCACAGTGGCCCATTAAAAACGTTCAATTCTATTGCCGGACCTTGTATTTTTAAGCATTCAATATTTATGAATTATACCGGATGTCCACGACATAACATTTCAGCTTTTTTTTTTTCTTTTTATACTGATAAAATTTGGTGAGGATGTTAGACTAACCAAAAAATATTTTTATGTACTTATATATGTATGATAAGCTTTTATGACTTCCGGTTTTAACAAAATAGATTGAAACCTTTAATTTTTAAATAGAACACCCCGTATATGTTCTACAGAACATTTTAAGTCGAAATTTAATATTTTTGGAAATAAATTTTGCTAAATTTTATTTTTAAATTAAATTTAATTTTTTTATCTAGAGTGCTATAATCATTCTTAAATCACTTCTTATGCTTTAATTACTTTTAGAAAAATACGACATCGATTTTATCTTTTAAATTTTCTTTAATGAAGGACTCTAAACTTCTTTTTTTTATTTTGTATTCTGGATTAAAAAGTAAAGTAGGACCATGTCCCTTTAATAATATTTTTAAATGCAGTATTTTAAAATAAATCCAATAATGTAAAACACTACGACAATTTTCTTCATTTTAATAAAAAAAAATAGGTAGCCAAATGATCTTTCGATACCGAATGGGATACATCGCATTTTATCGTGGTAACCAGAACACAAACTAAATAAAGTATGTTGCTGGTAAAACAATCGCTTAAGTGCTTTTAAAAGTTTGAAAAATAAAAGAATCAAAATGTTCAAATTATTTCCGGTAAAACCAGAACTCATAAAGTCATTATATATGCATAAAAATTACTTTTTGTTAGCCTAGCAACCATATCGTGCTTTGTCAGTATTGATAATAAAATAGCAGTCGGAAAGTAATCTTGTGGGCACCCGGTATAACATATACATATAATTTTATTATCTGTTTTATTTTTGTTTTTGATAAGTGTAATTTTTACGAATTGTTGGATCTACTTTTGATTTAAACAAAATTTCCGATAGTTTTTTCGGTTAAAAACATGGACGGTTCCTCTTTTTCGTGGTAAAAGGACAGAATTCTTGTCGTACAGAACCTAATTTTAAAATATGCAACATAAAATTAAGGTGATTCTAGAACGTACTTTACACACATAAAGAATGAAATCTAAACCAAAATCAAATTGTTCAGCTAAACAAAAAAACTGAACCAAAATCCGAACTTTTTGATCGGTTGTCAAAGGGTTTTGTTGGTAATAAAATTCTTCGTAAATGTACATTTAAACTTTTATTTTATTAAATAAAAAGCGCAGGGAGCGAGGTGCAAGGGGGTGGACTTGCACCCCTGGCTTTTGGATAGTAAACTTACAACAAAATATTAAATATAAAATTTGTTTAAAATAAAAAAATATGTCATACTTTAAACAAAAACTTCAATTTAAAAATAAAACATCCTGTTTCTTGAAGAATAAACTTAAATCGGGTTTATAAATCAAAATTTAATTTTACTATTAGTATCAGCATTAGTCGCAAGATTCCAGAACATATATTAAAACCGAAATGTTTGTAAAACAAATTTAATTTTAATCTTAATTTTAGTAATTAAGAAAGACCTAGAAATTCTCTAAAATCCAAAATTCAACACTAAAATAAGAAAAAATATGAATTGTGTATGTGCGATAAAAAGGGTAAACCATATATTTTAGAAACGAGAAATTTGCGGACTTACCATCAATTTTAGTCGTTCAACCAATTATAACCGCGGTAATAATTGGTGACAACTTTAACGTATAATACATGGTTTAAACGTCAACATAACCGATTTGTAAATACCGTTTTATAATTAATTCTTCGCCTAAAATTGATGTATGTTTTAAAATGTTTTTAATACCTAAACGGCTTAAAAAATAAACTGTTAAATTTATTGTACATACGTAATAATTACCTACGTATACAGGGTGTAATTAAATTAATCGACAAAAATACAGGGTATAATTCCTTAGCTTATTTTAGAAAAAAAAGTTTATATGAACATATGTCCTAAATGTCCTAACTTTTGAGGTACAGGGTGTTAAAATTAAAAAAAAAACTGTTACACCGGATATAAACCTAATTTAAATAGGTATTTATTATTTTTTAAACATAATTGCTAATTTAAAATTATTAAACCTAATTTTTAAAGGGAAAAGATTCCGCAATGCTTATTTTATGGTCTAAAAATATGCAATTAAGTGATTTTTTTCCTTTTAAAGTAAACAAGATAGGAAAAGAAAATTAAGAGATATAAAAGCAGTATTTTTATTTGCTTACTTTAGAGAAAACACAATAAATTTACACACATTTACACAGTCAGTAGCGTACCGTTTTTTTTTGTTGGAAATATTCCTACAGTTGTCTTCTAAGACGCCACTGGACTTATTAAATGTAATTAAGTAAATAATAAATTACCCCCTTTATATTATTTATAATATGGTCAAATTAAAATAAAATTGGGTAAAGAATAGTTAGGATATTTAAAAAACCAGATTTTTTAAAAAATTTAACACTCTATATCTCAAAAATAAGAAGTTTAGGACATATGTTTATATGAACTTTTCTTCCTAAAATAAGCTAAGGAATCATAATCTGTATTTTTAACCAATAATTCAATTACACCCTGTATATTTTTAATATAAGAAGTTTTTGTATTTTTTTAGGTCTCTTGCAATACTTCATTGGGGCCAATCCTAGGGCTCAAGCTCAACACCGCAGGACCAGATTCATAGCAATTTTATTGAAATACTTATTTGTATTAGAGCCTACCCAAAAAAGGTTTTTAATACATGCATCCACCAAATCAATGTAGAACAAGTAGTGTCTAAAGGTTTTTAAACTCATTCATATTATTTTTCTATTAAATCATTAACTGGTGTCTTAAAAGACCAAAATAAACTGTTTTAATATCATGTTTTATGCGTTGGATTGGTCAAGAACAACTCAATAAATATTAAAAATGTTTTTGAGCCAATTAGTTATTATAATGAGACAAAACATTAACCCGAGAAGCATACTGTACCCAAAGCCAAACTTCCCACCGTTATTTATATCAGTTATTTACAATTTGTCAGATTTACACTAATAAACATGTTTTAAATTAGAT
Source organism: Listronotus bonariensis (assembly GCA_014170235.1). Classification (NCBI taxonomy): domain Eukaryota; kingdom Metazoa; phylum Arthropoda; class Insecta; order Coleoptera; family Curculionidae; genus Listronotus; species Listronotus bonariensis. The sequence goes on from JACEGR010004146.1 coordinate 73,352, forward strand.
TGTACAGTTTGGACAACCACAATTTTATGGGTACCTATAAGTAGCAGGTGTTCAAGTTCTTAATATATAAGAACCAATAAAATATTAAGTATTAAGTTTATTATTTTAAGTGTAAATTTTTTTGGCTAGGATTGCAAAATATATTATTATTAAGTAACGAAACAAAGTTGCCTATATTTGTATAACAAATACCACTTAAAATTAGATTTTTGATGCTCCAGTCTAATATTAATTCAAATCATCAATTTTAGGATCTGGCTTAAGCAACTTAGTGGTAGAGTAAAGGATACTATAGGCGCGCTTGTGGCTGCTCCGGTTGTATCGGCAGCGTCGATATCCGGAGTTAAGCAGTGAAGTGCGCGCCCATAACTTGGATGGGTGACCGGCGTTGTCGGTTTTGGGCAACGGCACGCGGTGTTCTGCTCGGGGGTGAACGAACGGACCGAGCAACAACCATCCAAGTTATGGAATGAATGGTGTGTGAATGGGAAGGAGTAGGGGTCAAGGTACAATAAGCCTTCAGGCTGCAGTGCACCACCTAGGGGGCGGTCGTCGGGCCTGGGTGGGATGACCCCGAAAGGGCGAAAAAAAATGATACTATTGTCAACAAAACTATAAATGTGATGTATATATTGTAAAAAAGTTTAAAAAATATATAGCTGGCAGAGTTGGGTAGTATTCGAATAATATTCAGAACACATTTTGCCGGTATTCGAATACTATTCGAATAGATTTATGTGTTTGGTATTCGGTATTCGACGAAATTCTTTTTGGTTAGTATTCGGTATTCTTTATTCTGAATATCGTTTTTGAATATTCTGGTATTCGAATACAGATATTCGAATACCGATATTCGAGTACCAGTATTCGAATATCGATATTCGAATACTGGTATTCGAGTACTGGTATTCGAATACCGGTATTCGAATACTGATATTTAAATACCCATATTCTGGTATTCAAATCCTGAATTTAAATACTGTTTGCTTATTTTATAAATATTACGTTACTTTTTATGCATCTTAAGCGGGTTAAAACATGTTCGCGCATCATCATTTGCAAACTAAGAGTTTAGGAAGTTAGTTTTACAAATTAAAAAAATTTAATTTAATACGTTTGTTAAATCTTGATCTGTTGTTTCTATGGTCCTAATAGGTAAGTAATTTTGAAGAGTTATACATTTAGTTAGTTATACAACTTCTTTGGGGTTTTGCTATTAAAAAAAAACCAAGTAACTTAGTACAACATATAAAAAGTAACATTACAAACTATGTTTTCCATGTATTAAACATTTTTGCAACTAAGTGTACAGTGTACACTGTCCACATATTATTCTTAAATTGGTTTTTATAACAAATTCACTAAAGTAAAACAAACTTTAAATTTTTTTAATCTACAAAATTGTTTTATTTTTTCCAAAAAAGGTTAGACTAATATGTATTTAGCTCCATTTTATACAAAAGGGCTGTGTATAATACATTTTGTTATGTCAGTTTAAATCATGCCTATCTGGTAGATTGTAGATAGTATGTACATGTACCCCCATTTCAAAAGTAAAGTCAATAGTTTAAAAAATAGAAAAGTTATTTTTGGAAAATTTGGGAGACGTCTTGTATTCTGTAAATGATTAGTTTTTAAGCAAAAACAAGGTACGCCACTGCATTTTTGTTATGGAAAAACGTGGACAAATAAGAATGAGTTGCTTTTTCAAGAGAAAGGATTTTTTTGCTTTTCAGTATTCGTGAATACCAAATCCTGGTATTCATGAATACCAAGTATTCCAATACTTCTTTTTGTAGGTATTTGAAAATATTCGGTATTCGAATACTTTTTTTCACGGTATTCGTATTCGTATTCGAATACCAAATTTTAGTATTCGACCCAACTCTGATAGCTGGTGCCACTACTGAAACCTAGGGTACTTCAGTATAAGGTTGGTAAGTTGGAAAAGGAACCATGTGTCTACAATAATTGACACATGTCGATTAGTCAGAAGACGTCCAATAGCCATGATGACAGTTTTTTAAAAACTGTGTTAGCTGCAAGCGGCAACGCCACCTCTAATAAAGTGTTTGCTCTAAGATTAGGAAAAATAACAATCTGCAGTTTGAAATCTAAACGCACTTTATCTACTCGTGACGTCACTTCTTTTGATTGGTGTTTTAGGATTTATGGCGGGATTTTTATTTTAAACATTTATTTTATAAAAAATAAACGTTAACTTTCATTGCCTTGTTAAAATAAACACGTTTTTTAATTTATACATATATCTTATTTTATATAATAAACATAAAATAACAACAAACAATTTGATTGTTGTCATTATGCCTATTTAATGCATTTAAAATATAGTTAGGTTTAAATCACGAAAAATTTTACTTAATACTTAAACGCTATTAATGAGCGGCCAAATCCTGTAGCCGTTACATTTTGAAATAAGCTTAACTGGCTTAAGCACAGTATATCTATAGCTATGGCAGCTTCAACAAAGCTCGAATTCCTCTCTAGAGCCAAAAAAATGGTTTTCTTCTAATTTATACAGTGTGTAAGTACCACGATAGACAACAAATGAACCAAACATTTTTGAATTTTAAATCGGCATTTTGGGAATACGGGTAGCATGGGACTAAATTAAAAAATATAAAATGTTATTCCGATTGGTGTTATACCCATATATCTATCTTAAAGAGTTTTTAACTTTCTCTTCAACAGGCTTTAGTTTTTTAAAATTGGTTTAGTAGTTTCCCAGAAAATGTAATTTAAATAACTGGTGTCTTTAGCCCCTTTAACTTTTTTATTTTTTAGATTATTAAAACCGGCACGGCAAATTGGCACGTAAGTATATCACCCAAATATGCATTATTTTATAAATTCAGTTGTTTCCCATTACTTCCGGTTTAGCAGGGGCCCTATTCCACTGTTCATAAGCGCCTTTTTGTTTGCGTTTTATTAGTTTTTTCTTTATTTCCTCTAGGCTCTTATGAAAACAAAAAGGTCTTCGTTCGTGCATAGCCACCTTCTTAAATTGGCGCACAACACCGCATTAAAATTTAAAATATGACAGATTTGTCAAAGTCAAGCGTACTTTTCATCTTATGCAAACTCATAAATAGTAAAGTTTAATACCCAATTTTGATTTTATTACTAAAGTTAAAACTCATTTAAAAGAATCCAAAGATCTTTGCGGTGTAAACTAGGCTATCAGTAAGTAGATAGCTAACCCACAATACACCAAAGATATAGGTTAGAAAATTTTATTACCGTTTTATGAAAAATATTAAATTTGTTGAAAATGATGTTTTCCACTGTAAACAACGTATTGAAAATGCTTTGGTTTATTACCTAGTGATAGTTTTCTTTGTCTAAATATGAGACATCAAGTAAGGTAAAAAAAAGGTGAGTTTAAATGTCTTATATTTATATTTGTTTCCCTTTAAAAATTTTGATATTTTTAGCTTCTAACAGAGATTGCAAGAAACATATAGTCATTTAATGACAAGGCAAATAACCCAGGAAACCCATGATATGCATCAAAACTTAAGACCATGTTTAGATAACAGACAAAGAAGGTCCTACAAAAATACCCCATAAAATTTTGCTTAAACACTGATTAATAACTTGCCTATTGTTAATTTTAAAATGAGTGCACTTGAATATGGAAAGGTATTATTTCATTGCTGTTTAAATGGAAGAACAAAAGCAACTGTGAGTAAAATTTGCATTAAAAGTATACTAATATTTTCATAAAATTATTTCAATTATCCATGAGATTTCGTCCCAGTTTCTTTAAAAATATATTTAATTTTACTTTTTGTATTCGTGTCTCTTCTTCCTTTTACCAGTTCACAGCTCGAAAACCCTTACGTAACTAAACCTAACCTAAACCAATGATCTTTTCATAGGAGCAATATTTTCTTTTACTTAATGGCTTTTAATCTTTCTTTTATAATTTATATACTCTACAATGTCCTAAAATAACCCTGCTAATGCTAAAAGTTAAAATAATGCTCATTAAACTCGTATTAATGTTTAGAGAAAAACCTACGTTTGCTTATTTAAACCTGAAATTTGTATTTTTTTTATTTTTAGGTTACTGCCAGATTGTAAAATTATTTGTACTATACGGAAAACACAAGAAAGTGTCTGGATTTAATTGGTTTTTTAAGCTGGTGTATTTTTAGGAAATATATTTTATATAAACTGGAGTATTTTCAAGAGCTTATCTGCAAAAATTTCCAGGACAAAAACTTAGTGTTTATAAAAACAACGTTTATTTACTTTAATATACTTTTTTATTGTAAACCTAAGAATTAAAATAAGGACAACAAAATATTATTGATTGTTTTTATTATTTTTTACAAATTACAGAAGCTTGGTAATTTATGTGTTAGTCATGTTGGGCATTATTATTTTGATTATCGATCATTTGATATGATTCTAGAACCTTTATGCAATTTTGTCTTCTGGCATGGTCCTACGGGATATTTGTAGTCTTCTAGAGTCCTACAAATAAAATTATTATTATTAAATGAAAGAAGAAAACAACTAGCAATAAAAGGTTTTGATAATTTAGGTACTCTTTGTTTAAAATCATGCAAGTAACAAATGTGTTTTGCTATCTTTGGGTACCTATTTATTATAACTAATAATAAATACCGATATGTACTGACAATTTATAGTAATTCTCTTGAAAGGGAGCAACTATGATTTTGCCCAATATCAAAAACATTCCTATTCTCATTATATTCCCCAGTTTTTTTGCACAAAATTCTTAATATAACAGTAAATTACAACATACTATTTAATTAACCAGCAAAAAAAAAAATAACCAGCCCCTTTTTTATTACTTCTGTGCCCCTGTATATCAAATTTGGCCAAAATGGGGGTTGCTCCAATTTTCGAGACAATTACCCAATTTGCATAAATAAGACAAATATTTCTTAAAATATTACCTTTTTAAACTAAAAAGAAATTTACCATAAATGTTTTTTTCTAAATATCAGTTTACTTTAGTTTACTTACCTTAAGTGATATTTTAATGTAGTTTGCTAATCTCCATTTCCAGTCTTTGTCCTAATCTAACATTCGGTACAAGTACCTAACACTCAATAAAGGCCTTCTTTTAGAAAGTATAAATGGAAGATGGTATAAAAGTTATTTGCAATAACTTGTTTGTTACTTTTCCAAAGCAATAAGTAATTTTTAATAGTTTTTCTTTTCAATCTATATTTTGACAACTGACATATTCATTTTACTCCAAATGAGCTTCAGGCGAACGCTTTCACGCACTTTTGCGCTTTTGCGCCGACGGAGCTGCAGGAGACCGCTTCACGAACCCTTTTTGGTTATAGGTTATGTGATTTAGAAACTATTTTGCTTACAAATGATTATTCTGGCTGCGGAGGACAATGTTAATTATTTATTTGCTTCTTGTATTTCAATTAAACTGTATACTTTGTTTTTAATAGCTTAGTTAACTGATTTTTTCAACTTTAATTTTACATTAAAGGAATTTTAGGTTATGTTATGACTTTGAATTTTGTCAGATGTCAGATGGTAATACAGATTTCTGTTTTATGACCGCCTGTTTAAAGAAACAAGTGAAGGTTATTCGTTCGTTAAAAAAAAACAGATGAAGGTTATACGCTCCCGGTACGAATACGTTCAGCGAACGAATGAGTTTAATTTAGCAGAATTGAGCCCCAGAAACTACCTTAACTGTATTATTTTAATGGGACATATGGTATATTTTTATTCATTTGAATAGTAAACGTCATTCTAAGTAGAATGGCACTTTGTTTGCTTTTGCGATTTTGACACCCAACTTCTTATTATTTTTAGTTTTTAAATTTTTAATCTAAAGTAGGTGTACCATTATTGTAATAAAACTTTAGTTTGAAGCGTATAGTAACGACAAAATAAATAGTAACATCCATTTTTCCGTGATACCTTGGGCCAAAATTGACAGTTCTATCGTATTATTGGCACTCTTAATTAAAAGTTAAAAATATTTATAGATAATATGTCAAAAAGTAGCAAATAGAGTGTCATAGTACTCGGAATAACGTCTCCTATTTAAATAAATAAAAATATACTGGTTGTTCCATTTTAAATAATAAAGTTAGGGTCGTTTCCGGCTAAACCGGAAGTAACAAAAAACAAGTAAATCATAAAATATTGCACATTTTGGTAATATACCTAAGTATTTTATTTTATTCTTATAGTTAAAAAATTTAAAAAGTTACAGGGGCTAAAGGTATCCGGGATTTAAAGTACATTTTCTCAGAATTTACAAAACCAATTTTAAAAAACTAAAGTCAGTTAAAGAGAGAGTTTAAAACCCTTTAAGATAAGGTACCACATGACCTCTCTTTCCCATTTAATTTTTTGACGTTTGTGTTGGTGTGGGGAGAGGATAACACTGGACAAGTACATTTTGACACAAAAATGTGTCCCCTTAAAATAAATATTAACGTGTTTCAGGTTTTTTTTAAGTTTACAGGTAACGTAATTTAGGGAGGTGGTTTTTTTATTGGAATGCGCGTATATTGGTATATACACATACACATACACATATATTGGGGTTATGGTGTTGGGGTTTTATATATTTGGAATTATAACTAAAAATATTTAAAATGGGCAGAAGTGAAGTACTTTTATTTTTAAAAATGAAACAAAATTTTTGGGGTAAATGTTGTATAAAATTAAATTTTATCTCGAAAGTTTCAGCATTACAGTAAACAATAAATTTTAAGCATTTATTTTTTATATAACGCTTTAAAAACTACAATACTAAGCAAGAAAAAAAATAAAAAAATAAACATAAAGATTTTATTAAAATAGGGTAGCTAGTATTTAGTATTTATGTGTTATTGCGAAACATATAAAACATAAACAAAATCTATTTTTTTTTCACTTTAATGCTGTACCTTTAATTTTGACATAACATTTAATTCTTAGCAAGTTAAGTTAAGTTAAACCATAACTTATAAAATTAAGTTTTATTTTAAAAAATACTAATACTTTACTATTTGTCATTTTTGATATGTTTAGTTATATCTGGCCTTGTATATTACCAATTGCTGTTTTTTGATTATTAGTTTTGGATTGTAAGACCAGATTTCCCAAAATTTCGTTTTGAAATTTAAAACTTCTATTTAATTCTATTTGTCAATAGAAGTCAATGAAGAGCTGTTCGCCTGAATAATGGGTATTTGCTTACTAAAAGATTTACTCGTCTGGCACACCGTCAGGCAATAGGTAAACTCCTTTTTATTATGGTACTTTCATGGGCGAAAAAATGTGTTTATGCGCTTGGGTATCAGCCATTCCGGGTGTTTTGACCTTCGATTATTTATTTAAAAAAGTGCACTGTATAACACTTTTGTTTCTGTATTAATTACTACTACTAACTAACTATTATAAATGCTTATTGTTCATAATATTTTTGGAGGCACGCCTAACTGTTATCTCCTCAGTTTACTACCCTCTTTAAATGATGCTTAACTGACTTGACGCCAGCCTCCCATAGGCCTCCAAAATGAGGCGATTGGGCTGGTATGAAATGCCAATGAACGCCTTCATGAGAATAAGCATCAGAAAGCATGTAGGCATTCTTTTCTAAATAATTTCCTAAATCCTTTAGCTCACGATCAGCCCCAACAAAATTCAAGCCATTGTCTGAATACATATGGCTAGGTTTACCTCTACGAGCAACGAATCGTCTAAACGCCAAAATAAAAGCCTCACTTGTTAAATCGGAAACTAATTCCAAATGTAACGCCTTCGTTGCGAAACATACAAATACACTTACATAGCATTTGGACAATTTTGCGCCGCGACCTCTTTTATCTTTTATTGTTAAAGGACCCATGTAATCCACGCCGACATTGCTAAATACGGTACCCGGCGTTAATCGGTTTTTGGGTAAATTGCCCATAATCGGCTGCCTGTTTTGCGCTTTATATCAAAAACATTTTAGGCAATTTCTCACGACTGCTTTAACTAAATTTCTTGCAATAACTGGCCAATATCTTTCTCTAATCGAAGATAGCATCATTTGAGGACCAGCATGCATTAATTTACGATGTTCATCTTTACAAATTATTCTCGTTAACCTATGTCTGAAACATAAAAGCATAGGATGTTTCTTACGAAAATCATAATTAGAATTTTTTAATCGACCCCCAACGCGCAAAATACCAACTTCATCCATAAAAGGACTTAGGCTTAAAAGCTTACTTTTCGAATCCAAAACTTTACCATCTTCTAAACACGAATATTCTTCCGAAAAACCAATTTTCTGAGAAATTTTAATTAATCATATTTCAGCATTGGTAATTTCACAAGTAGAAAGAGGTCCTTTTGGGATTTCATTAAGCTTATTTAATTTCCTATTCTTACAATTCTCTTTAAAGCGAAACATCCAAGCTACAACTCGTGCTAACTTACGAAAACTTGATAATTTTTCAAAAATAAATGTGTCAAATTCAGTCGAAACTAAACAAAATAGTTTTTTATTAGGACATAATTCTGGTAAATTATCCGTTTTTACTACAGATTTTGGCCACGATTCTTCATCTTGACTTAAAAATTGTGGACCGTTCAACCAAAGTTTAAAATTGTACTTGGAAAAACACTACGAGATAAAATATCCGACGGATTTAAGCCACTGGGTATATGACGCCATTCATACCCTTTCGTCAAGGTTTGAATTTCGGATACACGAGCACTAACAAACGTTTTTAGTAAATTTGGTGTGGTCTTCAACCATCCGATTACAATCGTCGAATCTGTCCAAAATATGCACCGGTCAATTTTCAATCTTAGAGCTTTAAGACTTTATCAACCAAACGCGCTAAAACTAAAGCGCCACATATTTCTAATCTTGGCGTAGTTAACGGTTTTAAAGGACTAACCTTACCTTGTGCATATAATAACCGTACCGTAATATCACCCTGTGAATCAATTGACCTAAGATATATCGCACCACCGTATGCAGAATCACTAGCGTCCGAAAAACCGTGCAATTCACAATAAACAACATTTTTACACGTAACGTGACGCGGTATTTTAAGTTCATTAACTAAAGGTAATTCTGCGAAAAATTTTAACCATATATCATGCAACTCCGCTGGCAAACCCTCATCCCAATTTAATTTTTCCAGCCAAAGTTTTTGAATAATCATTTTTGCAACAATTATACAGGGTGACAACAAACCCAAAGGATCAAAAATCTGTGCTATATGGGACAAAACGGAACGTTTAGTTACTCTTTCACCTTTAGTGCCCAAGTCAATCCTAACGTTTTTGTGTTTTCATTCTGTCCAAATTCTAAAATATTAAATTCTTCATTTAGCTCTCGCACACCACATATTTTAGGTTTATTCGAAATCCATTTGCGCAACTTAAAACAGCCACTTTCTAGTACTTTCGATACGTTTTCACACACATAAATTCCTTTTTCTATCGAATCAACGGAACATAAAAATCATCTACATAAAAACTTGTTTTTATTATGTTGGAAATATCTGGCAAGCTTTCCCTACAATCGTCAGCCAACTGCTAATACATCGTAAAGCCAAAAAACTTGCACACGCTTGACCATACGTAACGGTATTCAAATCAAATATTTGTATAGGTTCTATAGACGAATTCCGCCAAAAAATTCTTTGTAAACAACGCTGAGTGGGCTCTATTAACACTTGCCTATACATATTTTCTACATTAGCGGATATAACATCAGAAAACTCACGAAATCTTAATAAAATACTTACTAAATCAGGTTGTAACACAAGCCCTACCATCTGAAGGTCATTTAAGGATTTTCCCGATGAAGTTTGCATACTACAATCAAACACAACACGTAATTTTGTGGTAATAGAATCCATTTTCCATACGCCGTGATGTAGTAGTGTGTAGGCCATATAATAAGCCTGTTTACTGTCATCAACATTTAATGATTCACTAATATGACCCAAGTCATGATATTCATTCTTAAATTTTGATATGCTTTTTTAAATACGGCATTGGATTCAAATTAACGTTCTAGAGATAGAAATCTTCGTAAAGCCTTTTCTTTAGATTCGCCCAAATTTTCGATTGGCTCTTTAAAAGGTATAGAAAGTATAAATCGGCCATCGGTATCGCGCCTAAAATTATTTTGAAAATTAAGATCACACTCATTCTCTTCAGCCGACCACACTTTTTTCTCATTAGAAAACTCATTTTTTATTTCCCAAAACCTTTCTAAGTTAAAACATAAATTTTGATCAAAAATATTCGAACTAAAATTGCACATAACCTCATTTGTACTCTTAATATGTAAAAGACCTGATATGACCCATCCAAAACGCGTTTTTTGCATAATAGGTTTACCTTTGCCTAAAGATATTTGGCCTATACACAACAAAGAATAAAACCAATCATTACCTATCAAAATATCTATTTGACTAGGTTTATTGAATGACGGATCAGCCAAAGTAACATTTTTAGGAATATCAATCTTACTCACATTAATTTTCATACCAGGAATATGCCCAGTTACGTATGGCAACACCAAACATTTTAAATTTGCATTAAATGCGTTATGCAAGGACCTAATCTGTATGTCACATTTATACTTAATCTCAGAAGTGCTTTGACCTAAACCACCAACTGTCAAATTAAAACTATCATTTTTAACCTTTAATTTCTCACACAACTCTAACGTCATAAAACTCGATTGACTACCCGAGTCAAGTAAAGCGCGCACTACGTGCCAAGTACTATTTTTATCTTGTACTTCTAATAAAATTGTCGAAAGAAACACATGATTTTCAGAGTTCAAAGACGACAAAGAAACTTTCGGAGCATTATAATTTTGTACTTGCATATCAGAATTATTAGGCAATTTGGCAACATCTAAATGCAATAAAATGTTGTGCTTGCTTTTACATTTAGTACAAGGTGGACAGCGACAAAATTTAACAAAATGACCTGGCTTTTAAACAAAGCCTTAAGTCTTTTGCTTTCGCAATTCGATCGTTTGGCGACAGCTTAATAAAACCTTCACAATTTGTTATAAAATGTTCCCCTTTACACATTACGCATTTTATTTCATTAGCCAATAAACCTCTACTACTATATTTTTGTTTATCTCTATGACCTTGACCTTTATCATACCTATTTTTATCACTTTTTTGGTCATCTCGCCGCTCTAGCGTTTCCAAAAAATCCGCGCGTGATTTTAGGATATCTTTTATGTCAGACCAAGACAAAATATTAGTTTGTGTGTTTTTAAACTGTTCCCATTCACGCCCAGTAACCACATCTAATTTTGTACTAACTAAATAGGTACATAATTATAGTTCCCCAATACTCAGTTTCTTGGTTTAACGATGCTAAAGCGCTTAAATTTTTAGATACGCTGTCAATTAAAAATCTAATTTTTTCAGATGACTCCTTTTGAATTGGCTCTAGATCAAACAAAGTTTTTAAATGCATATTTACCAATAAACGATTATTATCATACCTTTCACACAAAGTTGTCCAAGCTATAGAATAGTTAAAACCTGTAAAATCCAATGAACGAATAACATTCGCGGCTGCATCTTGTAATGATGCTCTTAAGTAGTGAAACTTTTGAATTGGGCTAAGCGACTCGTTACTATGAATCAGACTAGAAAATATATCTCTAAATTCTAGCCATGATTTATATTCCCCGGAGAACTTTGGAAGAGACCGGTAATTTTACCCCACTTACTCCTACTCTAGCTTCCCCTAAAATACTATGCCTCGATCCACTTGCGCTAGATAAATCATCTGTTGGAGAATTGTTTTTAACTAAAGTCTTAGCTTTGGCAATAATACTAAAATACTTGTCTTCAAAACTAGCTCTTTCCCCTAATTCGTTATCTAAATTTAAATCGGTAGAAACCCCTTCTAAATCCGATTGTGTCGATTCAAACTTGTCTAAAACAAGCTCTATTCTATTTAACCTGGCATCAAGTTCGTTTATTTCCACATCACTTAAAGTGGTTTTACTTTCTAAAGTTTCCAAGTATTTTTGAAAACTTATTAGCTGAGATTCACAGGTAGCCCTACTCCTAACTAACGCGTCTTTATTAGTACTTATCTTTAAATTTCAATTAAGAATCAAACACACAACAATACTAATGAATAAAAACAAATTAATTTTAAATTTTTCAAATACGACACTCTACTAAGCGCCTAAAATCTACTTTTAGAAGCAAAGGATGCATGGAATCACAGGACTTTCCCACTTGCTTCTTTCTCAAACCTGCTTATTTGCTTTTATTCTCGTCGGTTTTTCACTCCCGGTAACAAACAACGTTTATTTTTCACTTTTTATGGAACTTTTTATCGGGTTCGAAGACAATGTTTTGACCTTCGATTATTTATTTTAAAACGTGGACTGTATAACACTTTTGTTTCTATATTAATTACAATAACTAACTATTAAAAATGCTTATTGTTCATAATACTCTTCAGTGTGCCTGGCTACTCATTGAGAACGCCTGTAATTTTTTTTAAACCTTACTATGGATGAACTAAATCCTAGAAAAATCTAAGGTTACAGCGCTAAGTTTTTTTTATTATTATTTTTTTTAAAACTATCAAAAATATACAGGGTAATGATGTACAGGGCTTGCTAGGTGATGATTGTCGTACTTAGCATTACAGACCTAACGTTACTCAAATGGTTCACTAGCTCTGGGACTATAAGGGTCAAACCATTTAGTAACCAATTTGCTGCTTATTTTATCCTGCAATCACTTTATTACTCTGCCCCCTTGCTTTTGTGCCTAAAAAACTATGTCCTGTATTATTTTTGGGGATCAAGCGTATTACCTTTTAAATACCTATTAAAAAAAAATTCTGGGCTTAATTCCGTATCATAATGATGGGTACTTGAGCTCAAGTACCCATCATTATGATACGGAATTAAGCCCAGAATTTTTTTTTAATAGGTATTTAAAAGGTAATACGCTTGATCCCCAAAAATATTACAGGACATAGTTTTTTAGGCACAAAAGCAAGGGGGCAGAGTAATAAAGTGATTGCAGGATAAAATAAGCAGCAAATTGGTTACTAAATGGTTTGACCCTTATAGTCCCAGAGCTAGTGAACCATTTGAGTAACGTTAGGTCTGTAATGCTAAGTACGACAATCATCACCTAGCAAGCCCTGTACATCATTACCCTGTATATTTTTGATAGTTTTAAAAAAAATAATAATAAAAAAAACTTAGCGCTGTAACCTTAGATTTTTCTAGGATTTAGTTCATCCATAGTAAGGTTTAAAAAAAATTACAGGCGTTCTCAATGAGTAGCCAGGCACACTGAAGAGTATTATGAACAATAAGCATTTTTAATAGTTAGTTATTGTAATTAATATAGAAACAAAAGTGTTATACAGTCCACGTTTTAAAATAAATAATCGAAGGTCAAAACATTGTCTTCGAACCCGATAAAAAGTTCCATAAAAAGTGAAAAATAAACGTTGTTTGTTACCGGGAGTGAAAAACCGACGAGAATAAAAGCAAATAAGCAGGTTTGAGAAAGAAGCAAGTGGGAAAGTCCTGTGATTCCATGCATCCTTTGCTTCTAAAAGTAGATTTTAGGCGCTTAGTAGAGTGTCGTATTTGAAAAATTTAAAATTAATTTGTTTTTATTCATTAGTATTGTTGTGTGTTTGATACTTAATTGAAATTTAAAGATAAGTACTAATAAAGACGCGTTAGTTAGGAGTAGGGCTACCTGTAAATCTCAGCTAACTAAGTTTTCAAAAATACTTGGAAACTTTAGAAAGTAAAACCACTTTAAGTGATGTGGAAATAAACGAACTTGATGCCAGGTTAAATAGAATAGAGCTTGTTTTAGACAAGTTTGAATCGACACAATCGGATTTAGAAGGGGTTTCTACCGATTTAAATTTAGATAACGAATTAGGGGAAAGAGCTAGTTTTGAAGACAAGTATTTTAGTATTATTGCCAAAGCTAAGACTTTAGTTAAAAACAATTCTCCAACAGATGATTTATCTAGCGCAAGTGGATCGAGGCATAGTATTTTAGGGGAAGCTAGAGTAGGAGTAAGTGGGGTAAAATTACCGGTCATCCTCTCCAAAGTTCTCCGGGGAATATAAATCATGGCTAGAATTTAGAGATATATTTTCTAGTCTGATTCATAGTAACGAGTCGCTTAGCCCAATTCAAAAGTTTCACTACTTAAGAGCATCATTACAAGATGCAGCCGCGAATGTTATTCGTTCATTGGATTTTACAGGTTTTAACTATTCTATAGCTTGGACAACTTTGTGTGAAAGGTATGATAATAATCGTTTATTGGTAAATATGCATTTAAAAACTTTGTTTGATCTAGAGCCAATTCAAAAGGAGTCATCTGAAAAAATTAGATTTTTAATTGACAGCGTATCTAAAAATTTAAGCGCTTTAGCATCGTTAAACCAAGAAACTGAGTATTGGGGAACTATAATTATGTACCTATTTAGTTAGTACAAAATTAGATGTGGTTACTGGGCGTGAATGGGAACAGTTTAAAAACACACAAACTAATATTTTGTCTTGGTCTGACATAAAAGATATCCTAAAATCACGCGCGGATCTTTTGGAAACGCTAGAGCGGCGAGATGACCAGAAAAGTGATAAAAATAGGTATGATAAAGGTCAAGGTCATAGAGATAAACAAAAATATAGTAGTAGAGGTTTATTGGCTAATGAAATAAAATGCGTAATGTGTAAAGGGGAACATTTTATAACAAATTGTGAAGGTTTTATTAAGCTGTCGCCAAACGATCGAATTGCGAAAGCAAAAGACTTAAGGCTTTGTTTAAATTGTTTAAAGCCAGGTCATTTTGGTAAATTTTGTCGCTGTCCACCTTGTACTAAATGTAAAAGCAAGCACAACATTTTATTGCATTTAGATGTTGCCAAATTGCCTAATAATTCTGATATGCAAGTACAAAATTATAATGCTCCGAAAGTTTCTTTGTCGTCTTTGAACTCTGAAAATCATGTGTTTCTTTCGACAGTTTTATTAGAAGTACAAGATAAAAATGGTACTTGGCACGTAGTGCGCGCTTTACTTGACTCGGGTAGTCAATCGAGTTTTATGACGTTAGAGTTGTGTGAGAAATTAAAGGTTAAAAATGATAGTTTTAATTTGACAGTTGGTGGTTTAGGTCAAAGCACTTCTGAGATTAAGTATAAATGTGACATACAGATTAGGTCCTTGCATAACGCATTTAATGCAAATTTAAAATGTTTGGTGTTGCCATACGTAACTGGGCATATTCCTGGTATGAAAATTAATGTGAGTAAGATTGATATTCCTAAAAATGTTACTTTGGCTGATCCGTCATTCAATAAACCTAGTCAAATAGATATTTTGATAGGTAATGATTGGTTTTATTCTTTGTTGTGTATAGGCCAAATATCTTTAGGCAAAGGTAAACCTATTATGCAAAAAACGCGTTTTGGATGGGTCATATCAGGTCTTTTACATATTAAGAGTACAAATGAGGTTATGTGCAATTTTAGTTCGAATATTTTTGATCAAAATTTATGTTTTAACTTAGAAAGGTTTTGGGAAATAGAAAATGAGTTTTCTAATGAGAAAAAAGTGTGGTCGGCTGAAGAGAATGAGTGTGATCTTAATTTTCAAAATAATTTTAGGCGCGATACCGATGGCCGATTTATACTTTCTATACCTTTTAAAGAGCCAATCGAAAATTTGGGCGAATCTAAAGAAAAGGCTTTACGAAGATTTCTATCTCTAGAACGTTAATTTGAATCCAATGCCGTATTTAAAAAAGCATATCAAAATTTAAGAATGAATATCATGACTTGGGTCATATTAGTGAATCATTAAATGTTGATGACAGTAAACAGGCTTATTATATGGCCTACACACTACTACATCACGGCGTATGGAAAATGGATTCTATTACCACAAAATTACGTGTTGTGTTTGATTGTAGTATGCAAACTTCATCGGGAAAATCCTTAAATGACCTTCAGATGGTAGGGCTTGTGTTACAACCTGATTTAGTAAGTATTTTATTAAGATTTCGTGAGTTTTCTGATGTTATATCCGCTAATGTAGAAAATATGTATAGGCAAGTGTTAATAGAGCCCACTCAGCGTTGTTTACAAAGAATTTTTGGCGGAATTCGTCTATAGAACCTATACAAATATTTGATTTGAATACCGTTACGTATGGTCAAGCGTGTGCAAGTTTTTTGGCTTTACGATGTATTAGCAGTTGGCTGACGATTGTAGGGAAAGCTTGCCAGATATTTCCAACATAATAAAAACAAGTTTTTATGTAGATGATTTTTATGTTCCGTTGATTCGATAGAAAAAGGAATTTATGTGTGTGAAAACGTATCGAAAGTACTAGAAAGTGGCTGTTTTAAGTTGCGCAAATGGATTTCGAATAAACCTAAAATATGTGGTGTGCGAGAGCTAAATGAAGAATTTAATATTTTAGAATTTGGACAGAATGAAAACACAAAAACGTTAGGATTGACTTGGGCACTAAAGGTGAAAGAGTAACTAAACGTTCCGTTTTGTCCCATATAGCACAGATTTTTGATCCTTTGGGTTTGTTGTCACCCTGTATAATTGTTGCAAAAATGATTATTCAAAAACTTTGGCTGGAAAAATTAAATTGGGATGAGGGTTTGCCAGCGGAGTTGCATGATATATGGTTAAAATTTTTCGCAGAATTACCTTTAGTTAATGAACTTAAAATACCGCGTCACGTTACGTGTAAAAATGTTGTTTATTGTGAATTGCACGGTTTTTCGGACGCTAGTGATTCTGCATACGGTGGTGCGATATATCTTAGGTCAATTGATTCACAGGGTGATATTACGGTACGGTTATTATATGCACAAGGTAAGGTTAGTCCTTTAAAACCGTTAACTACGCCAAGATTAGAAATATGTGGCGCTTTAGTTTTAGCGCGTTTGGTTGATAAAGTCTTAAAAGCTCTAAGATTGAAAATTGACCGGTGTATATTTTGGACAGATTCGACGATTGTAATCGGATGGTTGAAGACCACACCAAATTTACTAAAAACGTTTGTTAGTGCTCGTGTATCCGAAATTCAAACCTTGACGAAAGGGTATGAATGGCGTCATATACCCAGTGGCTTAAATCCGTCGGATATTTTATCTCGTAGTGTTTTTCCAAGTACAATTTTAAACTTGGAACTTTGGTTGAACGGTCCACAATTTTTAAGTCAAGATGAAGAATCGTGGCCAAAATCTGTAGTAAAAACGGATAATTTACCAGAATTATGTCCTAATAAAAAACTATTTTGTTTAGTTTCGACTGAATTTGACACATTTATTTTTGAAAAATTCTCAAGTTTTCGTAAGTTAGTACGAGTTGTAGCTTGGATGTTTCGCTTTAAAGAGAATTGTAAGAATAGAAAATTAAATAAGCTTAATGAAATCCCAAAGGGACCTCTTTCTACTTGTGAAATTACCAATGCTGAAATATGTTTAATTAAAATTTCTCAGAAAATTGGTTTTTCGGAAGAATATTCGTGTTTAGAAGATGGTAAAGTTTTGGATTCGAAAAGTAAGCTTTTAAGCCTAAGTCCTTTTATGGATGAAGTTGGTATTTTGCGCGTTGGGGGTCGATTAAAAAATTCTAATTATGATTTTCGTAAGAAACATCCTATGCTTTTATGTTTCAGACATAGGTTAACGAGAATAATTTGTAAAGATGAACATCGTAAATTAATGCATGCTGGTCCTCAAATGATGCTATCTTCGATTAGAGAAAGATATTGGCCAGTTATTGCAAGAAATTTAGTTAAAGCAGTCGTGAGAAATTGCCTAAAATGTTTTTGATATAAAGCGCAAAACAGGCAGCCGATTATGGGCAATTTACCCAAAAACCGATTAACGCCGGGTACCGTATTTAGCAATGTCGGCGTGGATTACATGGGTCCTTTAACAATAAAAGATAAAAGAGGTCGCGGCGCAAAATTGTCCAAATGCTATGTAAGTGTATTTGTATGTTTCGCAACGAAGGCGTTACATTTGGAATTAGTTTCCGATTTAACAAGTGAGGCTTTTATTTTGGCGTTTAGACGATTCGTTGCTCGTAGAGGTAAACCTAGCCATATGTATTCAGACAATGGCTTGAATTTTGTTGGGGCTGATCGTGAGCTAAAGGATTTAGGAAATTATTTAGAAAAGAATGCCTACATGCTTTCTGATGCTTATTCTCATGAAGGCGTTCATTGGCATTTCATACCAGCCCAATCGCCTCATTTTGGAGGCCTATGGGAGGCTGGCGTCAAGTCAGTTAAGCATCATTTAAA